>JAVQJW010079233.1:0-12363 GCA_036025195.1 Hypseleotris klunzingeri
GAGGTATTTTTTTTATAAAGTGTTACCAAAATCTATGGTCAGCCATGCAGCAACTAAAATGCTGGTAAGAACAAAAGTTCATCCCAATAGCCCATCTGCCAAAAGTTTAGTTGCTTAAGGCAAAATAGAGAATTGCATGCTGCTACATGCTCTTTGTAATTTGTAATGTTTAGAGGTTAGTAGACAGAGGTAAGATGGTTATACTGCATATATACCTTCCTTCATCGTCGGACACTTCACTTAAAGAGCTATCGTCAAACACAGACAGAGGATCTCCATTAACATGTCTGTGAGTCTGAGGGGCTCTGAGCTGGGCCCCTCTGACCACAGTCTCCTCTACTGCCTTCAGCTCCCTCCTGCTGCTCCTAACATGGCTCTGCTGCAGCGAATAGTGCAGTTTTGCTGGTGCTCCATTGATGCTATGGGGAAGAGTATATCTGATGATCACTAAAATGGTGCAATTTTTTATACAGTTTTAAGAGCAGTGATTCTCAACAAGAATTAGGGTGAGTCAGTCAGGGTAAGTTGAAAAAAAACTAAAAAGACAAATTTCGAAACATAATGATGGTTCTGCAAAAAGTCATAATAAAATTATCCAAAATAAAACTGTCCAAATTCAGACCAGTTGTGAACCACTACTGTAGAGCATCTGTCTTGGGCTCTGATTTCAACATGTACATTGAAAAAAGAAGGTTCAATACAATAGAAAGATAATAGGCAAAATACATACCGTTTACTGGCCACGGGTTCCTTTTCTTGTGGAGCTGCTTGCGTTGACAGCTCTTCCCTGAATCCTAACACTGGCTCACGTTTCTCCGATCCCACATCTTCCTTTGGTTTTCCGTTCTTCTCCCGGGATGTAGACACTTGTTGCTCCTCCGATGTGCTCTGTGAGGTGTCTTTCTGGGCCTGCAGAAAAGAGAGCAAGTGTTTCATGATCCCTGATGAAAGAAATGAATCTCTCGCGGAACAAGTCAAGACCGGCTTCTTAAGATGCATTTTGGAGCATGTTGTCGTACACTTTGTCATTCATAATTTAGTGTCACCCGTGCCAATGGAGACCTAACACCTCATAGTGGTTACTCCATTGGTTGAAGCATTTTTAGTTAATTACATAGAAGCAAGTGCACTGCAACACCTATAGCTGTAATGTAAGGAAGTCATTCATAAAACTTCAATGCAGTGAAAATCTATTCTTAGATTTAGTATAGTTGAAAAGTAAATAAATTGTGTCAATGAGAATGCGACTACAGCTCCCATTAGAAATATGAATTAAAGTTATGTAAAGTTTAAAATACATCTCCAAAGTTTTCAACACATCTTAAAATAAAAACACAACATGCAATTAAACTAGTATCTAAACATGACAAGCAATATTATGGTCACTTCTTTAATTGAAAAAGAAGGATTATGATCACACATTAAATGAAAGAAAACCTTACATGCAAAGTTCATGCAATGAGAAAAAGAGGCTTATTATAACTTAAGAAGACACAAGATGGCACCATAATACTATATCTTGAAAGGGGACAATCTATTATTCAGCTGAACTAATTTGCAATAATTCCTGCTTAGTCCACTTCCTAGAACATAGCAATGTGAGGCCCATGAAATGCTTTGGACACAAGGCAACACATTTCAAAGTCACCAATTCAACTATTATTTAAGTCTTTGGCTAGTGTCTTTTGAATAGCTTGCACTACAAATCACACCAAACATCAAAACAGACGGGACTGGAGTGTGGACCTGCTATAGATAGTAAAGAAATGCTACAAACTACAAAAGAGGAAGAACTATGGGAGAAACTGGGCGGCCATCCTCTACCTCTTTTCGGAGTTGAGTCTTTTCTTTTTCCAAATCCTGGAAGACATCTTTCAGCATTCCTACCTCAACTTTAAACCTCTCCAGATCCTCTTCTAACTCTTTGTCGGACACACCGGCCACAGACAGGGACCTTCTGTGTGACGCGGGGGGCTGGGGTTCAACTAAATCTTCATTATTGTTCTCCAATTCCTCTTCATCAACTGGTTCCATATTGTCTTTTAGGGGTAAGCTAGGGTGTCCATTAAAGTCTGGTTTAGTTGTTATTAAATCAGAAGGTGCATCTGGTTTGGTGACTTTTGGTGAAGGTGGCCTATACTCCTCCTCCCCTCCTGCGACATCTTGGTTGTCTAGGTCTGGCTCTGATGTTCTGCTACATTCATTTTTGTTGATGATATTAATACGATGTGATGAAGAATACATTTCATCTAGGACATTGTGGGTGGCTAGCTCTAGCTCTGGGGATCTTCTACCTTCTAAACACACCTCATCAACTTCATCTTCCTCAATTATTTCATCATTGTCCAAGCTAGGATCTCTATTGAAGTCTGGTTTAGTGGCAAATGTAAAATCATTTGTGTCTTCTTCAGTTGGAGCAGGTGAAGATGGCCTATAGTCCTCTTCCTGATCATCCTCTCCTGGGACTTCTTGGTCGTCTAGTTCAAGCTCTGGTGCTTTATTACATTCATTTTTGTTGCTGATATCTATAGCATTTGATGAAGATGGCACATACTCCTCTTCCTCCATTGGGACGTCCTGGTTGGTTATCTGTGGTTCTGGGGACATGCCATCTTCATACCCCTGTTCACACAAGGAATCCTCAGTCATTTCCGAAACTTCAGAGTCCTCATGCCCAGATTCTCTTTGCTCAGGGATTGTAAGAAGCCTTGTGGTCTGTCTTGCTCTTGCCATAGGCCTCACAATAACCTCTCCTTCATCTTCATCACTTGACGTTTCTGCTAGATTCTCAGCTCTCTCCTCATCCTCCTCCGAGCCGTCCATATAGTTTTGCCGCGATTTGAAAAGTTCCCCAAATCTTGCTTTTAATTCAGCAGCGACACTCTTGTATGTAGTTTTAACTTCTCTCTTCTCCACGTCCACCCAGAGATTTTCATAGCGATTTTCCCATGTGGTCACTTCCATGTGGTCATCACTGTCTCTCAAATTGTAACTGTCATCAAAGTCAGAGCTGGGATGGCCCGAGGGGTGAGAGGATTCTACATCTAGTTGTTCTAAATCTACTGCATCGTGTCTCTCCTTAGGGCAGGGTAAGCACAAAACAGAAAACAAAATTGCACAAGCCAACATATGAATAACATAACCAAAAGTTAGCAGAACATAAAATGACATGCTGGTTAAAGTGTGTTAAGATGCATTTTTCTCATAGTACATGTTAGCAATACAATCCTAGATTACAGAACATAATTTGAGTAATTAATCCATACATTTACCATAAACACTGTAGCAAAAAATGTGTGTAACAATCAGGTCAATTGAAAACAGCTGGTAATAATGAATTTATATGCTATGATGTAAATTATTGTACATTACTCTACTGCAAGCCTAGGCGGCCCAGGGGCAAAAATGTACAGAAATTGTATTCGGCCTGCAGCAGATTTTTAACAGTATACTGTATGAACACATCCGCAGTTTGTCAAAATTGTAGTACGTGCAGTTTTGCACTTATGGCACCGTATAATTAATATGTTAAATATATGTAAAAATGTAGTTTATTTCAATGCGTAATTCACCTTGCATTCACCACATATTTTTAATGAATCTGTCAACTGTCTGTCCGGCCATCACAAATCTTGTTTAATTTGTTGAGTAATAATATTTGTGCATAATAGTGTAAGTTTATAACTGAGTGATTTGGGTATCTAAATCATTTTGAGAATAAAAATGCAGAATATATTCATGAGAATAGTTTTTTTGTTTTTTTTTTGGGTTGTTGTCAAGTGTGTTTTATATCTCTTTCATTACTTCCATACCTCAGGTTCCTCCTCCTCTTCAGACTCAAAAACTCTCTCAGTGCTTGATGGTGCTTTTGCTGCGGGCTCTGGGGAATCTACTTCACAGAAACAGTCTTTAAGAACAGGACACAATGCACATAAATAGACCTCATCAAAACAACCATCGATTCTCACCCGGTTCACTTAAAGCCTGCTGATAAACCGCCTCCATCATGTGGGTCTCACTTTGTTTGTCAGAGTCCCAGTCTGATTCTGAAAAAGGAATATAGAAAACAAGAAATAGTAAAATAAAACTAATTTGAAAAATATATTTAATATGATTGAAATATATAGAAACAAGAATTAATAATTTCACATAAAAGCTAAAATGTACCTTCTTGACTGTCAGATTTGCAAGGGGTCATCTTCCGTGAGCGAGGTTGAGGATGGGGCATGGATTGAGAGGTGCTGGGTGATCCGGAGTTGGTGCTTCTCTGTGGTGTGACTGGAGCTGGTGTTATAATGTTTTCTTCTTTCTTTGGTGGTTCAGGGGTTTCTGGGAACTCTTCAATCCCCGGAGAAGGCAGCCTGCGCCCGGGGAGAGTGCGCTTACTGGTGGTGCTGGCCGAGTCCCAGTCTGAGGCATCTAAGGTCGTACGAGACATATAAAAAGGTCAGTTTTTCTTTGGTCTATACAAAAACACTTCTTATTGTCATATTGCCAGTGTAAGAGAGGCCTTTATTACTGACATAAAACCACTCTCAGCAGATATAATTTTACCTTCAAGATCATCCACATCGCCCAATCCCAGCTCTTCCATTAAGTCTGGTGAAGAGAAACGTACCATTTAGATCAATATAACTAGTTCATCTCCTAGATTCATACAAATATAGATGTCTAAACATACTGTACCTGTCTTTTGGTCTGATGCTCCTTCAGGTTTGTTCAGAAGTTGTTCCCATTTAGGTTTTTCGCTCTAAAGGAAATAACATCATTTTATATAAAACTGGGTCCTGTTTTCATATTCATGGAATTTTTTATATACATGTATAATTGTAGTTGTACTTACCTCCTTCTGTAAACTTTCACCATCATCAAGTTTATCTGCATTATCAGTTACAGCACTGGTGTTATCAACTACAAGAATAAAAATACAAATATATAAATTATGTCCTTAATAAGCCTCCATCTACATGAGCTGCATTTGAATTAACATTATGATGAAGCCAGATGATTTGGCCAGACACTGTAAAAAGCATTCCCATGCAGGGCAGTTGTATGTTAATAAGCATGGCAGAGCATGGTTAGGCGTGACAGCAGCATTATGGTTGATTGTTAAAACATGGATTCAGCTTCAGTGAGACATAATGGTGTGTTATGATGTTATTTGTAAAGCTTTATGTTTATTAATGACAAAAGACAAGCAGATAATAGTGTGGCAAGTAAAGCAAACTTCATATCCCCCATATTCCATAAAAGTGGTGACATGGACACTGACTTGAGTATGTACGATACAACACATGCATTGTCTTATGGTGATCACAATGTGACAATCAGGTCTATGGATTACATAATGGTAACATGCTGTTCTTATAGATTCATGAGGCAAGACAAGCACTCATACCCTCTCCCTGGCTGCTCTTTGGCCTGTCTACACTCCTCCGACAGTCTAGCAATGCCATCCTACCGCTCCCTTCTCCTCTTAAAAAGGAGGGAATATAAAAGAAATCTACAGGAGAGATGCAACATACTTTTGTCAGGGTTATTTTTCAAACTGACACCCTCTTCTGAATCATAATATATAGAATGCATAGTTTCAAATATCACTGAAAAATAATGAAAAAATAATATTCTTTGTAACAGCACAATCTTCTGCAGGCCACAGGTAACTGCAGCATGAAATGGTGCCTGAAATGGTTTATCATATAAAAAATGTAATATGACGCAATAAAAACTCACCTTCTTCCATTTCTTCTTTGACAGCAGACTTATCCTCTTGACCTTTGTTATCTTTTTTTTTATGAGGTGAGTTGTGGTCTTCTGAATCAGACTACACAGAAAAAGTGACTATTTCAATATGTAAAAATACAGACAATATCTTACCATGTGTTTAAAATGACTGTACCTCAGAGTCCCAAGTGTCCTGATCACCCTTTTCTAGACCAAGTTCAGACATAAAATCTAAACAGGTAAACAGTCCTCCTTTAGATACAGCCTAAAGTAAGTAGTTAATGCTAATGTTAACAAGACACAAAACTAATGTTAGTACCTCTTTTCTTGTCTTTAGAGTCTTTAGAGGTGTCTCCTTCAGGAATAGTTGAGGCAGCATCGAGGGACTGTTCACTCTCCTCCAGCTGCTCCTCCTCTTCCTCAAGATCTTCCTCCTCTTCGTCATCCTCATTTTGATCACTATCATCATCAGTGGAATGCTCTTTCTGTAAAAAAAAAAAAAAACTCTAGTTTTCAACACAGTATATGGGCCAAGTACTCCAGAGTTGAAGGGTTGAAATATTTGACCATACCTTTGGCTACCATGGAAAACAAATACAATTTCTTACATTTTTACAGTTTGTTTTACTTGTATTAACTAAATCTAGTGGTTCTCAAATGTAGCTCATGAATTTGTTGTGACTAAAAGTGTACCATTATAACCACTCACTGTATATGCCCTGACCCACAAGTTGAGAACCAGTGAACCACACACTAACAACTAAAAACCAATACAACTACAGTCTACAAAAAACACTATTTCTCTACAGTGAGTTACCTTATTACAAACTTCTTTATCATTCTTCACAACAGGACCGTTTTCACCTAAACTTTCATCGAGCGAATCAACTTCAACATCATCTATATCTGTCTGAGGCAGGGCTTCATCAGAACATGTGTTGGCGTCTATATCAGAGGGCTGAAGTGGACTAGCGGACACACTTTCTTTGGTCATATTTGTCTCTTCTGTGGAGCCTTTACTTTCCAAAGGGACATATGAGATTAATTTAGCAGCGTCTTGTGTATCTCCCTCCTCTGAAACTTTAACCGTGGCAGTGGCGAAATCGTACTCCAGTTTTTGGTCTTGGCTGTCCGAGTCTTCACTGGTCTCATGTTGTGTGAGGTGGACCTTATTCACATCTGAGAGCTTTTCTTCATGGTCGCTCCAACTACTGTCATTGTCTTTATCATCTTGGACCATTTGTTGTGAACTTTCTAGTTTTTTGTCAACATTTGTATCCTTATTTGGTGACGATTGGTGACTTGCTGCTTTCTGAATACTTTTATCATCTTTCTCAGAACAAGGTTTTACAGTTGAGTTAACTTTTTTATCTTCAGCGTCTTCGTTATTGTCATTTTTTGCATCATTTTCTGAAACTGAATCCCAATCTGACTCTGAATCAGCTTGCTTCTTTGCCGACTGGGGAGATGTTACTAACTCTGGCTTATCCAACACTTGCATAGATGAGATGCACTTAGGAGAGGCTTGTTGGTTTTCTATATTTGATTTAGCATCTTCTGACATTGTCGCTTGTGCTTCTAATAATGGACTATGAGCTTTTAAATCACCTTTCTCCCTTTGAGTGCTGTCTAGTTTTTCATCATTGGGTAACTCAGAATCACTGCCTAACGAAGATCCCCATGAAGACTTGCGTTTTCTTATGACTTCCTCACCTATGGAGAAACTGTCTATATCTGACACTGCACTATTTTGTTTTACATTTTTGTCTTTCCTCCCAAAATCACTACTTGGATTTTCAATATATGGTTTAGCCTTAATGCTGTCCTCTTCATCTGAAAATTTGGACTCAACCCTAATGGCCGACACAATGCAGTCTTCTTTAACATCTAATCTCGCTGGTAGAGGAGAGTTTGACATTTCAGTTGGTCCACCAATGTCATTGCTCTGAATATTTTCTGAGGCATTTTGAACATCACTAATATTTGGTGCATTGCTTTCAGTCGCTATGTTGGTTTGATCAATTGCACTGTGGCCCATTTTAGGAGACTCGGTGCAAAAAAGACTTTGTACATTTTTTGTCTTGGAAGCCATTTCGTTTTCTTCACTCTCCTCTTCATCCTCTTCACTGTCCTCATCTTCATCAGACTCTTCCTCTTCTTCATCATCATCGTCTTCATCTTCATCATCCTCCTCTTCATCTGAGTCACCCTCCTCTGAGCTGTCGTCTTGAGGCTCGGTTATTGCTTTACTGCATGAAGGCTGCTCAGACTCAGGCTTATCTCCACTTCCAGC
This sequence comes from Hypseleotris klunzingeri, assembly GCA_036025195.1. Lineage (NCBI taxonomy): Eukaryota > Metazoa > Chordata > Actinopteri > Gobiiformes > Eleotridae > Hypseleotris > Hypseleotris klunzingeri. The sequence continues at coordinate 8,018 of JAVQJW010079233.1, forward strand.
TTGTTCAATTTAAGGAAAGAAAGAACATATAGTACTTTAGAACAAACATTTTACCTTTTTGTAGGCAGGCAGAGGGGTGGAGGTCATCTGGGGTGCTCTGAAAGGGTGGGAATCGGGATGAGGATCTATTGAATTGGAAGGGACACCGCTGGTGGATGGTAAAGCCTTTGGGAGGGATGGGGTAGACTGGGCGGGGTTCTCAAGTTCTGGTTCAGACTCAACACCACTCAAGTATGTGTCAAGCTGCACTGAAGCTACTAGGGTAAAAAAGGGGTAAAGCATAATTACCAAATCTCAGGGACACAGGGACAAATATACCCAGTTTAAATATATTTCTGCTACCTCCTCCTTTAGATGCAATTTTCATGAAGTTGAATTTCTTGGATTTCTGAAAAAAAAACAGTAGTGGTTCAGAGAAGTAACACAATTATCAGTAATCAATTAATAGAAGGACCAACTTTTGCAATTGAAGGTGATTCGTCATCATTGTCTGAAGAGGCCCATTCATCACCACCACTTTTTGAAACCCTAAAAGATTAAAGCAAGCAAAATCATTTATTGTACAATAATATATTTTACATTGGAATTTGGATCACCAAATTTGAATGTTCTGATAATTTAGTCTCATTGTAAAAGGTGAAAACTGGCTTCCAATTGAGATTAAAACATATATACTGTATATTTGGGTTGCTGTTGCCAATAACAGACCTGACAATCACTAGTTTAAAGTAAATTTTTCTACTCACCGACTCAATGATTCTGACTGAGAATTATCCTCAAAATCTGAAAATGCAAAAGGAATTGGTCCATGTAATATACAGATCAATTAAACATCACTAAATTATCACTAGCACTTTCAAAAGCTCTCTATGCCACACAAACAAAACTCAAGCCAAACAGGTACAGGGCTTGCACAGAGCATTTCTGCTAAATGCCCATAGCAACATTTGACTTCTCTATGTTACACAACTACATCTAGGCAAATACCTCCCCCTGCTTCATTTGCTCCTTGCTCTAGATCCAGTCAGTGGTATTGCATGAGGAATAAATGCAATAATTAATATCAATGAACAGTTGACTTATGACCTCAATGTTCAAGTCTTCACACTATCTTTTTCTAAATTTTGAAACAATCTTTACCATCTTTGTTGGTGGCTGGTCCAACCAAAGAGAAGCCAGCTTCTACTGGTGGGGGTGGAGCGGACATTTTCTTCTTCTTTTTGCCTTGGTCTTGATTTAATAAAGAGGTCCCATCCCCTCTCTGTGCACTGTGCTCACTGATGAGAAGAGAACAGCTACAAAAAAATACAACAATATTGATGAGTGTATTTTGTGTTGCATTATTGCTCAATCAATAACAAGACAAAATTCTTACGGATGGTGTCCATTCATTGCAGCATAGTCTTCAGCTGACCATCCTTTGGTGTCTGTTTGTGTAGTGTCTGCGTTGTATCGCAATAGCAGCCGCAGCATAGCAATCTGACCATTACTTGCTGCAACCATTAATGCTGACCTGAGAGTTAAAAAGAAGATATTTTATAAAGTCTGCACATGTACCAAGACCGAACTGTTGTTGATTTTTATTGACCTTTTATCTACATTAGTGGTATTTACATCAGCCCCTTCTTTTAGCAGAAACTCTGCCATGTCAACATGGTCCTCACGCACTGCAACACTCAGAGGTGTAAGACCCTCCTGAAATAAAATCACAAGCAATAAGAAATATGGTATGTACTGTATCACACTTTGAAAAAACATATAGAAAATATGCATAAAACCTTAATTGCAGCAACCTTTTAATAAAATATTAAACATATAATTTTCCTTTGAGCTAGATTTTCTTTGGATCCTACTTTAAAACCAAACTGCAGTAGGAAATACCTTATTGGGAGCATTTTTATTGGCCTCATGTTCCAGAAGTAGCGCTGCAGTGGAAATAGATGGGATGTTTGAGGCCAAATGTAGCGCTGTGTTTCCGTTGATGTCCACCAGGTTGGGCTCAGCATGATTCTCCAGAAGGATGCTAACACAATGCTCATGCTGCCCCTGCACCGCCTTACAAAAAGAAGAAACCTTGTTTATTTTATAATAGATGTAAGATGGAAATTATTGTCCATAAAATCTAGTTTTACATACTTGTATGATATGTACTGTATGTAAGGTATAGAAAGATTACCTTCATTAAGGCGGATCTATTTTGATTGTCACATAGGTTAAGCTTGGCTTTGCTCTCAACAAGAAACTGCACCACGTCGACATGTCCAGCAGCACAGGCAATATGAAGAGCAGTTCTGTAAAATGATCAACAAAGAACAGCATCACACTTGTGCTGAAGCTCCCATTGCATACATTTTGTCATATACCTTGATATTAAAGATAATAATAATTGGGAGTCACATAATGAGAAAGATTATTTTATTGATTTGAACTGAAAACTTCACTGTACTTATTTTCTTCTATTGTTACTACTACAAAAACATGTGCTCCATAAGCGTACCACTTACTTTTGACACTGGCTGGCTAATTGTGAGAGGTAACAAGATCTAGCCATGTAACATAAGGACAAAATAAACAATAGGTGTCAAATGTTCACTTGGTAGTTTTCACACTTGGCAGTTGGCACTTCTCAGTTCTACACAATTACTGAAATAGGAACGTATTTTACATTTTATATTAATTATAGTATTAAACACTGCTTATAATAGTTTGCAAGCATAATACTAACAGGTTTTTTAACAGTGATTATCAAAATAAATGAAACCGTGACTGGTAAACATTGGGATTAATTTTTTTACTCATAATGTAGTACCATCAACTTACCTGTTTTCCTTATCGAGCTGATTGATGTCATTCTTCTGTTTGGTTGCTAGTTGTTTTAATTTGGCCAAATCTCCCACTGATGCAGCCTTGTGGACCTTACCAAGGTCCTTATCCTTAAGCTCATAGCCCACAGAGAGCACGCTGCCATTGTCAGGCGTCCCCGTGGAAGATTTCTTTCTTTTGGCAAAGCTGAATATCTTCTTCATTGTAGGCAACAGAACAACATTGCGTTTGCAGCGTCACTACCTGCCATTCATGAGGTGCTGGGTGGTATTACCTGCAATAAGACGTGGTGTAAAGCCGATTAGCAGATTAACAAAAACCATGACAAGGCAAAAGCAGCGTTGGTAAATTAAAAAAACGAAGATGATCTATCAGTAATCAATCAGGTCGAGAGTATTCTATCTAGAACCTCTCAGTTTAAGGTCACATTTTACAAAACACAGCCTCTGTGCTGCGGAGCCTGAATGCACCTTCACCCCGTGATCACACCTTACAACAGGGAGTCCTTTATAACGCAGCAGTTTAGTTTTACTCAGCCTCCGACAGTTCACTGCTTTCTAATCCTTTCCGTTTGAGTATTACGGTAACGGTAGTATTGTCCAGGCTAGTTAGCTATGCACTGTATCCTGCCTGTTTCTATGGCAATAGACAGGACAGACAGAAGAGCAGTTCAAACCAAAACATGTTATTTTACGCCACGTTGCCCTTATTTATTTATCCTTTCATAGCAATCGCTCACTCGTTTGTAATAATAAAAAATCCCAACGATCTGCAAATAAACAGCAGAATATGCTACCAAAACCGCGTATAATGCTAAATACACAGTAATAACCGCTATCAGGGGTTGCCTGGCAACAGTTCCTTGCTTCACGAGCTGGCTCAGTGCGCGCCTATCACACAAACCGCCACATTTAAACAGTTTACGGACCAGCACATAGGGTCGCCTCGGCATCAAAGAGTGTCTATTCACCGGTATGAAGGCAGGCATGGCTGAAACAGCGGGATTCACTATAGTCTGCTCTGTGAAAATATCACTGCCAACTGTACGCTAACAAGCAAAGACTGGAGAGACGTGAATTGAATGACAGCCGAAACCTTAAATTTGAGGCGAAACGCATAACGCCTAAGTTATACCACTACCCTTCCCTGTTTGTTACAGCCCAGCTATAATGAATAAACTTAAATACTAACCTGTTGAATGCCCAGTTCACACCACAGTCACACAGAGCTAGGTTAAAGCTAAGCTACTGTAATCCTACCTACGCCTGCTGTTTGTTGGGGTTTCAACCAGCCAATCAGAACACAAGCTTTCAGGTTACTACCGGGGTTTCTGGCCAATCAGAGGCTTTGTTTATGGTCACGAGGTTAGGTTCATTAAAATGGCTAGAAATGTTAAATGTAATGAGCAGACATGTACACATGATGGCGACCTTTCCTTGGTAATAAGGGAATCATTGGTATCTAGATACCGTCAAACGCAAAAAGGCTTATAAAAAAACTACTAAAAATAACCTAATAGTGTA
>JAVQJW010079273.1:0-11413 GCA_036025195.1 Hypseleotris klunzingeri
TTATGTTACTAACTGCCACTTATTGAATTTGTATAATTTGTAAGGTGGGACAAAACTTAAACGTAAGTTTATGCTTCAAAATGACTTCTTTTTGGGGTCATGTCATGTCCAATGTCCACCATGATATATGTTCTCTCTGCACACGTGAAGTGAAATGCCTCAGTGTTTTTCCCTGGCTTCTCTGCAGAGCTGCAAATCATATGTCAGGAAAGTATTTATTAAAAGCGACCCTCAGTAATTAGCAACGTGCTAATGCTTGAATTTGTCTGTGTCCGTGTATGCTAGCCTTTAACTACACTTGGTGGTTTCATTTTAAAACACGAGCTTGACCCGGTGTCACCGACCATATGGCCAGTAAATACTTCCATGATAGAGTCAGTAGTGGCGCTGCCCATACTGTAACAGTGAGACTCAACCCTCAGTATACATTATATAGTACATCTGTGGAAGCCGATGAAATAAAACCCACCTCATTTAAACGGCCTACACTTGAATGAATTCTGCTACACTGTTTTTCTGTGTTCATTCACAATAGTCCGACATAAGATAGCATCAGGATTGGTTACAAATGGTCACTTTAAGAGCAGAGAGGCTTACTCCACTGTCTCCAACAGACAAGAGCAATTCAAAAGATAGTGTCAGTCTTTTTGGTGCAACTCAAACCTTTGCCTGTATTCATTTATTCTGTCATCGCTGTATGGACCACCACAAACAGAGGGGCCTCTCACTTCATAGACCGCTGCAGGCTTCAATGTTTTACTGCGGCTCCTTCAAAAATCTGGCTCTTATCTTTTTTACACTTTTCCCCGCCTCTGCTAGACTCATTTTTAAAACAATCCCATTAACGATTTGTCTATTTTCTATTATCTAAATGACTTCTCTCTCGCTAAACCATACCATCCATCAAAGCAGTGCTCACTACTGGGTATATACAGTGGCATATAGTTCAGATGAAGGTGTTTGCTTTGTAAATAAAGTGTGGCACAGCGCATCTCCCATTTGTTTTTATATGGAACTATTGAATTTCATGATTGCTTTTTAATTCTGTCTGCAGGGTATATTAAATGCCTGCAAGACTTTGTTCAGGAAACTAACAATTATAGTGAGTTTGAACGTGTGGTGACCGCAGCTATTTCAGAGAAAGAGGGCCTCGCTGGCGTCATGGAGCTGCTGCTGCTTTCATGATTCTTGTATGTACTATATAAATCTTACTACCTTTCCAAAATGAAGAAAGACAACATATATTTTTATGACATTTTAACAGCATGTCACTGGTGTGTAGTACATAGTTCTATACATATACAGCATGGTAATAGTGTGGTAATAAACAGGTCATAATGTAGTAATTATGGTTAATTTAGTTTCTATACAATTACCAACCATCTACCAAGCTAAACGTTGCATTTTGGGGTACTGATGTGATCATTTGAGATATACCAAAACCAACCCAGAGCGTTTAAACGTTCGAAACTTTTTCTCTAGCATCATTTTTTATTTACTTAAACTAATAGCAATCATAAAATCAGTGTACTTCCTTGTGCTTAGTTTGACAGTACATTTTAGTGGCTTATTCACAGAGGCCCCAGACCACCATGAAACACTGCATAGAGCTGATAATGATATACAACATGATCCGCGTGTGTGCCAACTCCAGGGTCGTCCGCAGTGAAGACGTGCCTCCGGCCTGCTGGGGGATGAGGGGCTTATAGCCGGGCAGAGAGGGCGGATTACTGTCAATTGCTCCCCAAATTGCAATAATGCCTGGTGCGGGGCCCACCCACACATGCGCTGAGAGCACAGTGATAGATGGCTGCATGTGTCCATTCCACAGTGGAGACTCCTGACACTACAACACTGACCATTATCTCAATCTGTGACAAGTGGAAACAAGTGGAGCGCCAAGTGTCATGTGACGTGTTCTTTCCTCCGGACAGGAAACCAATGCTCAAATCTGTTGTGCATTTGTAAATACTATATTGAGAGTTTATTGGGACATGTGCAGAAGACCTAATCTAGTGTTTGTCAAATGCTGGCAAGGGTAACACTTGTGACACTCAAGGTTGGGTAGTCTCCTCTAGACTAATACTGCCAAGTCTATGGTATTTCTGATGATGATGATGATGAAGAAATACAGGCCAATTTAATCATAGTTTTAGTGTTCTACTAGTTATTAGAGCTGAATGATTTTGAAAAAATATTTAATTGCAATAAATTTTCACATATTGCGATTGCCATTGCGATATTGTTTTTAAAACCAAGATTCATTTAACATGTCTAACTTTCACATTGAGCTAATTAATTAAATATATGTAAAATAAAATTTGTTCACTTTTGACATCAGGACGCCTCCATTGCCAGATATTTGTTTAAGTTATGACATTGCACATAAGATATTTTGTATACTCTGTGGAGTTTGTCCCAATATAAATTATTTTTGTAGTCAGCCATTTCAAATTCAGACTGAGTGCAGCACATAGCATGACCACAATTTTAGATCCAGCCCTTCCTTTTGGTCTAAAGCTTAAAGCCATCATACAGAATTGTTTATTGACATTCTGATCTCATCTCATAATTTAAACAGAGGTATTTCAGGAATTCTCCCATAGATCCAAATTAGTAGCCACTGAAGTAGAAACAAGCATATCACATGTACAAAGTCAAGCCTTCATGGGGTTTTTCTGGAGCAATCTGTGATGAATGACTAGCGATGGTATCGTTCTTGAGCCTGAGAGCCGAGCAGATGGCTAATCCACTCTCATATCTAATCAGAGCGATCCCACTAATGACAACCTAATTTCATAAGAGACCTTTTGTCACAGTGTATTTAGCAGGAGCATGGGGCGGGAAGGGGGATATTCATCTTAGATACAGATTGGAAGCAGGTCCTAATAAGCGACACATTTGCTTCCTGTCTGTCTGTGTTAAGGGAGCAGTAGTATGTGCTGTGTGGGTGGACAGCAGCTGCAGGGCTTTCTATGGGCTTTTATGAGTATGTATTTGTATGTCAGTGTGAAGTGGTGTGTGGAGATGTCAGGGGTCAGTGCTCTGTGTGTAAGAAAATACAAACGAGAGAGCAGCAGAGTTCAGTCCAGTTAACAGACAAGGTATTAATCCAGAATTTACACCTCCGGGTCAGGGCACCAAGACCAAGGAGTTTGGACCACTACAAATACCATTTTCTATGTACATATGGTGGACCGATGTGCAGTGTTTGTCATGCAAGTTCAAATGTAAGGTACAAGGTAAGAACCTGGTGATCATAAAGTCTGAGATGGCAGTCAGTTCCAGAGATTTATCTGTGGGTGTGTGCATATTCTTTACAGCAGAGCAAGAAGCACTGCTCACCACAGAATAACAAAACGTACACGCACACAGGCGCAGGATAATCTGTTAGCCAACTCTGAGCTGTTTATCATGTCCAGTCTCAGCTGGGTGTTTCCTGCGAGCGGCATGTCGCCTGACGTTGGCTTTGTCGAGAGAAAGAGCATCGTGAGGTCAGGAAGTGAATATGTCAAACATATGCACACATGGACACATGGACACATGGACAGTGAATCTGCTGACTTGATATGTACTTACCCTGTCTTACAGTTAGACATGAGTTACATTCACACACAGAGGTACGAGAGCGGCCCACAGAGTGATGGAGAGGACTGGCCCAGGTCATATTTACATCAGCTAGTGTAATATTATCAATAAAAGCCAAGAGGACAGCAGCCCGTCATAACTCACAACAAGCACAGAGCAGCACAGCTGTTCAGAGTCTTCCTCTGAGGACAATAGAGATGTTAGCAGTCACTCTGGGAGGGGGAGCACTATACAATATGAAACACAAAGACACAACAATAAGACAACCAAGCCACAACATTTTCTATACAGATGTTTTAGAGTGGTACTAAATAGTTTAGGATTTAGAGTTTTGGATAGGTGATAGTTGGACTAAAATTATTAACTTGTCAAAGAAAAAGACATCTGCTGTCCAAATGTGTGCTGAGATATTTATAGACCACTTAAACCTCAAGAGAAAGTGTATGAGATTTTAAAGATTCATCCGGTGAATGTAAGGAGAAAGAACTAATAACTAATCTTTTCATGCATTCCTTGCAATCACGCTCTTCTCTCTGTAAAATCAGGCATCACGTCTCATTGTGGAGTGGTGCTCTTCAAACTCTTCATCAGCGTCTGTGTAGGTCTCCCTCCAGACGCTGGCTGACCTCTTGGACTGACCTCACCTATGGCAGATCAAAGGCGTCTCCTCCCTGGACTCCCTGGACACTGGGTCTAATCAGGGGACCACCCCGAAGAACCAATCAGGTAACATCTTACTCGACTCAGGCATTAAGCTGCGCTGTGATTCGCATGACTGCAGCCGTGACTATGCACCATCTCAGTGGAGTCAGAGGTTCTGCTCTTGTCTTTGAGCATGTCACTCAGTCTATTTAGAGCAATCTAATACTGGGATTGGACTTACAATACATCATTACTCATTTCACGCTCAGCTTTTGATTAATGCATATTCACATGTGCAAAGTATTAGCAATGTCTTTTAAAAGCTAAGATAGACTATATTTTGTCATGTAGAAAAAAAAACTATTTCAGTATAGCACAGATTAAGCAGGCTTTGGAACATGTCAAACTAAATTTTATATGTAACTTTGAGAAAGATGAAATTTTTTATTTTTTTATTTTAGATTACTTGTTAGACACAATACACTTCTTGTACATTGAATAGTGTTAATATAAAGCACAATAACATGTGCCTGTGTGTGCGGCCCTAAGAATGGAGTGCTTGTATCACTTGCCCCTTTTCAGTGGAAGTGACATGAGATACTTAAAGACCAAAATTGCTTCACTTAGCCAAACAAACTGGCTTAGCTGACACACACGCTGACACTAGTATACACACACACACACACACATGCACACTGACTGTCTTAAGCTCTTTAATGGCCAATAAACTCAGGATGTTCATTCCTCCTCTAAGGCTCACAAAAACCAAAATTAAGAGAGTAAATTCAAATATATCTATACCGCACCCCCCACCCACAGAGGGTCAGTGATGGCCACAGCAGATAGCATATACAGGGGATCCTGTCTTTTATAAGGCTTCAGCTCTTTTGAAATTACAGCAACAAGGAGGGCACACATAAAAATAGTGAGCATTCTAGAGCAAGACTTTGAAGTCTAGTATTCACTCAGATGGCACTGGACATAGGCAAGAGCAAATGTATATAACCTGTGTATGTCCACCAATGTGAGTACAAAAATACTTCAACATAATAATAGTGCTTCCCTTATAAATAACACTTTTACAAAAGTCAAACAAATTCTCATGGGCTTTGTGCAAAGTAACAGCTTTCTCAAAATTTACAGAGCATTTCCTTCCTCTTCTTTATACTCCCATTTGAACTATTATGTCTCAGTTGGAAAATTTACTTTCCTATTTCACTTAAACCCCCTGCAACTTAACAAATGTCAAGAATTCATTTTATAGAGACGGTTAAAGGAGCTCACGGAGCAAACGCAACCCAAATGTGGTGTGGAAGAACGAGTAAATCCAGCCGCAACACTTCTAATGGTTTCTTTTGGGACCATATGTCCTTCACGTCAGCACAGCAGCAGCAGCGCGGCCTCTACGGTTACATTGGGCCGCGGTGTGAAAGACAGACGTGTTGTATAATAAAGGCTGGGACTGGGACGGTGCGGGGCATTAAAGGGGAGTTTTGGAAGAAGCAGATCCCGCGGTGTTGCCTTACCGTCAATAAATCTGCGGGCTGACTATAGTGCTGACATAAATTAGCTTGCACTCCAACCCAACAACCATCTTGACCATGTCTTGAGCACACATATGTTCTACCTGAAGCAGCCAGTGGTTGTGGCTCGTCTGTATGCACAAACATTTCCATTGAACCCACAGACACCCACGTGGAGCAGGTAATTAGGCCGTCCCAGCGGTGAGTGTGTTTGCTCCTCAGGGTCACTGATAGCAAAACGCCTGTTAAACTTTATATTCCCTGATGGGACGAGAGCAGAGGCTCATTAACACACCGCTCTGTGCTCTGCAGTGTGTGGCTCCAGCGTCAGGCGCTGAATGCCTGTGCTGTTTAGAGAGGATTCATCACAAGACCCATCGAGAGACAAGAAAAAAACTGAAATACTTTAAGAAAAAGGCAAATAAGAAACAATCACGAGTTTACCTGCTGGATAAAGAAAATGTACATTTTGTCAATTGTCTTATTTTGAAAAAATTTAAGATAAAAGTAAATCAATATGTATAAAGCACTGAAACTACTAGAACTAAAATCTGTCAGAAACCCAGTCTAGTCAAAGTCTAATATAGACTTTGTTGAATTGGTAATTCTAGTATATTAGAAAGCTATGCTGCAGTATCTGAAATGTGCCATGTATTCATCGTAGCTCACTCTGGACATCTTAAATTATTTTCCTGTTTACCAAACGTTTGAGTTTTTTAATGGAGTCAGCAGAACATGTACTCAGAGGCACTTTGACGTTTTCACACACATACACACTGCTGATGAATTAGAGAGATTCAGGAGATAGTCGTGAAAGCGTATCCTGTGCACCTCAGCAGATTCTGAAGCCGCCGTTTCTTATGTGATCATTTAAAGTAATTGAATAAATTCCCCCAGCTCTATGTGGAATTAGAAGAAGCTCGACTTTGGTCAGAGGAGGGCTTTTAAGAAACCAGCCGACGCGCACCAGAGGCCCAGCAGTCGATGCTAATGTAATGAGCGTTTACATTTACCTAGCTCTCACCTTTCTTGTTGGTATATACCACCATTTAAACCGGCCGTGTCAAAACTGCCGTCCAGTTTGTTTTGATAAATGTACAGTATCTCCAAAATGAATTATTTGGTGTTTAAGGGTAAAAGGAGGGGCAGGGGTTGAGCTGAGGCCAGAACTAGCACTTCGAGTTGGAAAAAAAGAGCTCTAAGTTTTCATCACAGATAGACAGGCTGAAGAAAAAGCTGTTTGAAGGAGTGCTCCAAGAGAAATAGAAAACACTCCCTCTTGACCGTGTGGGCAAAAATGGGTGTAGAGGGGGCGGCGGCAAACTGGCACAAGCCTGGAGAAAAAGGAGGGAAGCTAGCAAACAAGCAGGCTGTGATAGAGATGAAGACAGAAATTCAACAGCAGGTAGAAAATTTAATGATTGCCAATTATAACTGGAGTTTTTGTGACATGTAGCATACAGTAGATGTCTTGCTTTGACTGTGATGGACTATTGGCACATCTGTATAGCAGCACAGAGTAAACCATCACAATAACATGAAGCCAAGTGTTACTGTGTGTAGTTCTGATTTTTAGACAGGGAAAAGCACATAGTTTTGGACATTCAGCTAACATGGGGGGGCATTTTTATCACTGGAGAAAGCTGGCCATATTCTGTTAAATGCAAATTTTGTAAAGTCATATACTGCCTATTATGCATGTTTTGGGTTGATCTAGATAACCAGAGTATGTAGAGAAAACCATAACAGACTCCAAACATGCGCCATGTCCCACAGTTGAATCCTAGACCTTCTTGTTGGGCAACAATGCTGACCACTTTGTCACTATATTATCCTTAGCAATACAAATATTTTGAAAACCTGAATGACGCCTAAGCAGGAGTTCAGTTCTGTCTTTTTATGATTTGAGGACCCAAGTCTGAGTGTGTGTAAACTTACTGAGAGTGAAAGAATACAGCAAGACAGGCAGAAAGGCGTGTCATGAGGGAAGACAGGGCAAGACAGCAATGCCTCCAAAAAGTGCCGGGCAGCAGGATACTGAGAAGCATGGAGGCATATCATGAACAAGGTCAGAAAGACATCGCCTGGCAGAACAGGAAATGATACTGGATATATCCTCCCATACTCTGTGTAGGCCCACGCTCTAAGTGACAGCGCAGTGGAGGGATGTTGACATGGCCCCAGTATGAATTTCACCCATTCGTGTTTGGTGGAAAACACAGAATCGTGGCTGTCGGTCTGGATCAGGGAGTCATGGCCCTTGCCCCATCAGTGACCCCTCTACAGCAGACAGCAAGTTTTTATTGGCCAGTCAAATTCAATTTATTAAACGCAACTCTATTCGCTGCTTTGGAGTTTCCCCAATGTGGTTGTGATATGCATCATATGGTGCCATGACAGGTATTTAAACGTGTTCTGGGTTTCTCCTAGAAGTTTAAACTACCATTTTATTGTAGCCAAATCATTCTATTTTTAAGCTTGTCATGCAATGCAAAGAGACGCGTTTCCCAAGGCGCTCCGCAATTAATGCGCTTTTCCTCCTAAACCAGGCGAACAAATACACTAAACATGATACGTCCTTTTAGCAGAGCAGGCCAAACACTGCCCAAAATTCAAGGTGAAATGAAAGGAAATACAAAGATGCAGATAGACAACAAAGCAGACAAGGGGACACGTGTACTACAGTCTTTACATATCTGCTTATGAATGTATATTTGCACACAGTTGGGACAGGCGGTAACATGATCGCCTTAGCCACCAAGAAACGAGGTAAAACTAGACCTTCCTGTAATCAAAAGAAAAACAGACACAATAAAGGCTGTTGAGATGGTCTGTGGCCGCGGGGATGGATCTCAATGTCGGAATGAGGAAGAGAAAACAGACACTACTTGATTGTAACAGAAACATCCCCAAAAAGAATAACAAAAAGAATAACAAGCAATAGCAGTTTGGCTGGCTTAGCAATATTAGCAGCATTGTGCGTGCAGGGTCGAGATCCGCTTTCTTGTCGTCTTTTGTCCTCCTTTGTCTAACTTTGCATTGTGTCCTGTCCTGACGTCGCAGGTTGTAGCGTGTTAAAGTCCCAAGAAATACATCGCCAACAAAAAAAAAGTTTAGGGCCTAGTGTAAGGTTTCTGAAATGGTTAGAAACTCTAGTCTGGAATCAATCTCCTACAACACACGCTGTAATCTTTAACCCCATTGTAAGTCTTGTGCTATTTTTCATCCATGTAAGTTTATGTGCTGTAATGTTGTATCAAGTCTGGGGATATGGTTCTGGCTTCACCTGCTGTTGAAGCTCTTAACCAGAGAACCGCCAGTTAACGGCATCCATAAATACACCACGGAGAGACCAGAGCAGGTCGTCAGGCACAAGAGGCCTGAGGAGATATATCTGACAGGAAGAGAGAAGATCCACACTCAGCGCTACCTGCTATAAACGTTACCTTTCACTGCAGTAAGTAAGTTATGAGAAGGGATTTGATGTCTGGGCAGAATGCAAATTGATTGTGAAGTTTCAGAAATGTACTAAAAAGCAGCACTCTTTGGACAAAATAAATCAAGTGTAGCAAGAGACACATAGGTCCACTGTTTTGGTCATGATCCAGGCAACAAGAACTGATACACATTGGATGATTTTATACCATATGGACCAATTTTATTTAGTTAGGGTAGAAATGCAAAACAAAAGTTACCACAAGAGACAAATATTTAGTTTTGGAGCCACTAAATGATGAAATCTCCCTGGATAGTTAGCATGCTAGCTAAATAATACATTTCACTAACAAAAATAATTTTCCAACAACAAAAAGCGAAATTATTGCATTTGACCAAAAAAACATTTATTGTTTGATAATGTCATGGAAATATTACTTTCAATAATGAATTAAAGGCTATTTCGCAAATACAATACCAGGTAGTGAATCTTCACTACTATAATAAAAACAAGCCTAATTCTGTACAAAATATATTAGTCTGTTGTCTTGTGTTGAAACATATTAGATTGTTACTGGATTTATTTGGTGGAAAAAGGCCTGTTGCTTCTTTTATGTTTTATTAGGAGACTTACACGTGTTTTAAAGAGGCCATATTCCCTGCCTTAGCTTCAAAACTAATAAAATAACATCATGTACAAAGTGGACCCTTTGGCCTGAGGGTGGCTGAGAATATGTGCTTGGAAAAGGTCGAACACGCTCCAAGGTTAGGTCTCTGAATGTCTTGCAGATATTTTTTTTTTTCAACTCAACCTTGGTGGTGGGATAATCGCAGGCCACCGAAAATATTTAAATTGATCCTATTGGGACGTAAAGCACACAAACAGAACAGAAATCTGCCCGTATCAGAAGCCAAATCTTGGATGTATGGACAGAGTGTTCAAGCAGCCACTCCACGTCAATGATGCCTCTGAGCAGCACTTAAAAAGGAAATATTGTTTGATTCTGAAAGGCAGTAAAACAGTTTGAGCCAGATACATCTATCAACAGTCTACCTTTGGCTGGAGTGGAGACTTCAGGCCTATAATACTCTGCACATGAACAGACAGCATATTGTTCCTCTGTGGCTCCTTGCTGCCTCACCTCTGCCTCTGCCTGCTTAATTAAAGGTTAATTGCATAGAATAAGTGGGCACCTTCCACTGCTGCTGTTTCCATCCCAGCAGACAGGGATATCTGGAATATATCAACATGTTCAGGAAATGAGAGCCACGCTTTACCTAGGAGCGAGCATCGGAGCAGGTACAACATATGGGATTGTGAGACACACCGAAAAGAATCCAGCATCATTTTTAATCAAGAATATGATCCTTCTCCCCATCTGGGCTTTTCTGACTTGGTGGGCTGAAGCGTACATACACACAACAAGAGCAGTGTCTGGGAATAGACACAACACTAGGCAGCACGTAAAGACAATCTGTAAGGACCACCAACTGCATGATGGGAGGCATGTCTTGACCACAGCTAAGAGCAGATGGTGCTACTTATGTGTGCAAGCATTAGTGCTTACACACAACAACGTACACACATCACAGTGATCAGTGACTGCAGTGACCATAGTCAATGGCCTAGTGACTTGTCAACATCTAGTTGTTGAGCATATACTGTACACCCAGTGATAAACAGCTATGGCTGCTGATGCCAACTTGCTGCCAACTTGTGTCTGTAAGATTCACTGAAAACAAAGGTATTTTATCACAACTGGAACTCATAAATCCATGCAGTAGTTCTTCAGTCTGATTCAGTGAATCCTTGTCAGAGGACCTTATCACATGGGGATTCTGATCACTCTCTTATTCAACAGGCTTGTGAGTGTGCTTGTTTGGGGACGGAGGTCAGTAAGATAGCATTTGGTGGACCACCTGCCAGCAGGCTCAGTTTGCAAAATACAAAGTGGCATCTAACGTATCGCTCAGTGTTAGGGTTTACCTGGAGTACTGCGTTGGCAAAGTGTTAGATTACTGATAATGTTCTGGTTCAAGGACCAAACAAGACAAGAAGAAAACATGCAGGATTTAAGTTCTCACAGGACAGACTTCATGAAAAGTGGCTGAAATGAAGCACCAAGATAACAAATTAGTACTAATTTCTTACTTGCTCTAGAATCTGTGCCTCTGTCCTTCTCTATTGTTAAAAGCCACAACCTATTCTCTCTCTAAACGATTAG
>JAVQJW010079554.1:0-10576 GCA_036025195.1 Hypseleotris klunzingeri
TAAAAAAGAGCAGAGCACTGTATCACGATTGAACGATCTTCCTAGATTAGCAGATTGTCATAACTTCATATCACGATTCTTATCACCATATTGCCCACCCATACATCAAGCATGAGGGACATGCAGAAATACAAATGCATGTGAGAGGTGGCCTTAGACATGGAGTTTTTCAATATATACCACAGCTTATCTGCCTTATTAAGTAATGTCAATGCTATGTTCTTTTTGCTTTCATTCACACTGCCAGACTTAATATTCAGCTTTTCTTCTACTGTCAAAAAGAGAGGGAAAAGAAGCCATAGCCATCAAGTGCGTAGAGTGAGAGACTTGCAGACGTGAGGAGGCGTGCTAAATACAAACTTGACTGTGTGTTTGTGAGCGGTGGCCTTAGACTTGGGGTTATTTAATATATAGGGTTACCACAGCTGACCCATTTCTTGCTTCCTCTCCATTCTGTGCCCTGCCATAGCTCCAATAAATCTAGTGTCACATGCCTGCTGTTCAAGAACTCGAGACCAAAATGCTTACACCCAATATCAGATTTAATGACTCTGGATATTTCATCAGTATTCTTTGGGGGGTTTTATGCTCCGTGGTCAAAGTGCAAAATTGAGCAGGGTAATGTTTCGTCATAGTCAAGTGTGATCTGTCTATTAAGATGGAGATGAGTGGGCGGCAGGCAGATGCTCCTAAATCTCTCAGACACAAGTGCTGACCCCTGTGTCATCTTAGCCTGGACATTCAAGTATAATAAATATATATATATAAAGAGAAGAAACACCTGGCCTTCAAATGCTGCACATTGTACATGTTTTCACTGTAGATTCACACACACAGGAGAACTCATAAAAACTGATGGGAACAGCACAGTCATCAGTTATTGTCATTTCTCTACAAGCCATAGGTCCTGCCTCTGTAAGCAGTATGTGACAGTGACAGGAAAATTCCCATATAGAATGGTTACTGTAGAACACAGTCACAGCAGCTGCAGTAGTCAAGCATCCGCCTGCACAAGTACAAGTGGAACAAAAGCTGCGTATCCACTGACAGAGGAAACCTGACAAAATGTCCCATTACTGATACCAAACCAGCTGTTTGTGCTCAGGCTTTCAGAGCAGACAAATGAAAATAACAATAGCCAGCTAATAATGAATTACACTAAGCTTCAGAGGACAAGCAATTTTCTGTCCATCTCAGATACCATTGTATGTTTTTCAGAGATGTAGGCTATTTAGCTGCTGTTAATTGTTTTCCATTTGGTCAAAATCTGCAGCCAATCATGGAGCAGAGTCAGTCACGAATACAATCTGTCCAAGTTTTTCTGTAATGTTACAAATGGCTGGCATTTTACCTATACGTTTTTATTTTCTAAAAGTAAATAGCTATAGGTATCAGATTTTTCTTGGGTTTTCTGGGCTTTGTAGCCTATTCTTTTAGGTGTTTGCTCCAAACGATGAGGTTATTACACCGTTCTACTGTTCCAAGTCTACAGTGTGGTCTAATTGTGTGTTTGTTGCGATGGCAGATGACAGGAGCTGCCATCAAATCATCCAATCAGTCTGGGACACTCAGTGACAGCGCGTCCACGGCGGCGCGCCTCTGACACCGGCGCCAAAGCTTACCTTGGTGAGCTGAGCGATCTTCTTGCACATTTTGTTGTGCATCTGGTAGTCGTACAGCTCCGTATCCTGTTCGATGCTCGGGAACTCTGCCGCAGTCCCGTTAACGGCGGAGCCCTGGCCAGCAGGCAGAGTAGCCTTACCGGCGCCTGAAGCCATAATGGAGCCCCCAGGGGAACTTCAGGAGCCGAGGATAGTCTCTCAGACGAAAAATCTCAATGCAATCCGCACAATGTCAGGTTCACGCATCTCATCCGTCTGCAAATCTCCTCCCATGAACAGCAGCTGGAGCGATTCGCGTGAACACATTTGGTAGTATAGTGGCGGGGCTGCCCTCCTCGTGCGCTCCGCTCGCTTCCCCCCTCACCCGCGGTCCGCCTGCTTCTCGCGGAGGTCACACGCTGGTAGTCCATCGGGGACGCGCTCGCGTCGACCGACCCGTCCTGCTGTTATTGTAGCAGTCAGCGCTAGAGGATGGAGGCGTACAGTCCGACCACCTGTCTCGTGGCAGGGGCGGAGAGGGGCGTGCGTATCCGGTGGAACATTACCGGAGAGAGCTCGTCAACACAGGCGCACTGCTGCAGTGCGGCCCCTCCCCTTGCACCGCGGCTGTATCAGTGCCCATCACAGTGAGGCTGAGGGAGGGGGTCTGGGGTGTATCTATTAACTCCATCAGCCACATCTACAGCACAATCTGTAAAGAAACTAGAGCCTCTATAGCCTACAACATGTCATCACTTCCTTGTTAGGCTAAATTGTAGTCCTATTTGTAATGTTAATTTTTGTAATCTTTGGAGAAACTAAAGACAAATGTTCACCTGGATTAGGCCTATTTGTTATTTGTAGGTATTGCATTGACTAAAGGTAACAAGGCCCCATGGTTGAACAACATGGGTCAAGGCAGGGATCTGCCATGTCTTCCTTGCTCTAGGATGTTCCCCTTGCCTATTTATTTAGTTTGTGGCATATCATCTCGTCCACACCTAATGCATAACTCTAAATCAGAATGATAATCCATGTGCACAGCTGTCAGCAACAGTGAGTGTTGCCCTATTAAAAACTTTCTCAAACCCATGGGTGCAGTCTGTGACTGACAGCTCCTTGAGTAGCATAGTAGATGTTGCCAGCACAATAAATTTAGCACCTTATGTTGAACTACAGTGCAGGCATATTACATTGTCAGTTGGTACAATGTCAATAATGTATTGATCTTTATCCTTTTAATTATAATCTTATATGTTTTATTATTATAGGCTACTATTGCTGCCAGTCATGTGATCATGCTTTCCAGCCAGTGTGGGTAATTTAAATCCACCAGAATGTGCCATGGCACGTGTAGTGCCAGGGCTGGAGCATAGATCCATGGGCTGGAGTCCATGTGCTGAGTTGTGGTCAGCTTTTTGTTTGTATATCCTGTCAAAGCTTAATATAATAATAGTAATAATAATAATGCATACCACAGCACTTTTCAAGCTTTACAATTGCATTATTCATTCACTCCACAGTCACACTCGGTGGTGGTAAGCTAATGTGTAGCCTCAGCTGCCCTGGGGCACACTGACAAAAGTGTGGCTGACAGACGAGTAATAATAATAATAGTGGATTACATTTATATTGCGCTTTACAATGCCCAAGGCGTTCTCAAAGCGCTTACAATTTTTCCATTATTCAGTCACTCCAGTCACACTGGTGGTGGTAAGCTACTTGTGTAGCCACAGCTGCCCTGGGGCACACTGACAGAGACGTGGCTGCCAGTCTGCGCCTACGGCCCCTCCGACCACCACTGAACACCAACCACACAATCACATTCATTCATAGGCAATGCGGGTTAAGTGTCTTGCAGGCACACAATGACAATATGCACTCGGGCAGGGATTCAAATCGGCGACCCTCCAGTT
Source organism: Hypseleotris klunzingeri (assembly GCA_036025195.1). Taxonomy (NCBI): domain Eukaryota; kingdom Metazoa; phylum Chordata; class Actinopteri; order Gobiiformes; family Eleotridae; genus Hypseleotris; species Hypseleotris klunzingeri. The sequence goes on from JAVQJW010079554.1 coordinate 3,518, forward strand.
GCAGGGCAAACGCTTACCCTCAGTCTGCGCCTACAGCTCCTCTGTCCTCCACCACACAGCAATCACACAACCACATTTATTCATTGTATCTTGCCCAAGGACACAACATCAATAGGCCTATGCCCTCGGAAGGGAATTTGAACTGGCTACCCTCCAGTTGCAGGGTGAGCTCTTACCCACTACTTGTTCAAAACAAACTACTTCTACACTACTGCATCATACTGGACATTAATAAATGTTGCAAATAGAGTTTTCAACTATGTCTTTATTCTGAAAGTGCAACATAGACTGTTACAGTAAGATGTTACAGTCTCCCACAATCTTGTGTCAACATATAATTTTGTCAATATCCCAAGCTAAGTTCTTTGGGCTCCAAAGCAGTCAAATGTAGAAATGTGTGCTTTAATATTTCCATAGGTTTTTCAAAATGCAAATTTAGACTAGCCCTTTGCAGTCAGTTTGCCATAGGTCATGAAAACATGATTTGTATAGTTATGGTCAACATAAATAGAATGATGATGACATGATTTAATGATGAAAATTTTTGATTTGAGTGTGGCACCAAATAAGAATAGACCAACTAAAACATATATTCCTAGGGTAGACATATAAAGTAGGTGTAAAATGCACCCAAGTCAAACTTTTTTTATTGTCTATTCCAATAAAAAAAAAAAACACTTGTAGGCTATATTTTGCATAATGATTTCATACAAGAAACAGTTGTGTTCATCATCAGGCCTTTACGTTCTTATTATAGAAATAACGCAAGAGATAGGCGATAGGCTAGAGTTCAGCCTTTCGTTTATGCATCATGACAGCAAAAACAAAACAAAAAACATGTTCGGTACTTTTCAGTGGTTTATTCACCACAGGTTTTCATTCTTATTGGGAAAGTGAGTGGAAAAAATGTAGAATAAAGTCTTCGGGTTCCTGCCAGACAAAACTCTGGGCAGCCGAGTCTTGTAAACGAGGTTTTGTCCCTTTCTCGCGAGATTACACGTCAGTTCAATTTAAAAACAGGCGGCACCATCGAGAAAAATATACTTGCACAAAAGGTCAGTTTTTAATTATTCACACCAATTTATTCAAGTTTCCACGTGGCATTCGACGCAAATTATATCACTGTATAAAAATCTGCTTTGTTATGTATTGCCTCTCTATAGGATTTAGCCTAATGTTACTTTGTTTTCCTGCGGGATGTGGGGCGGTGGTTAGCTAACGCTAATGAGTATATTCTAGAGACCTGCGTTTGTAAAGAAAACAGTTTTAAGAGGCAGTTGGGTAGACTTTCTAACATTATATTGTTTATGTAAAGGAAAGATGACTGCAGACAATGAAATGGATGTCAAGGAGGCGTTTCAGCGGGCACAGAAAGGGCACTCAAACAAAGCGAAACTGGTGGCGAGTCTGAAAAGTCGTTACAACAAGGTAATGTACAATTATTATTTGGTTATCCAACTTGGTGACTGTGGGCATTACAAAAGCAACACTCTATAAACACTGTTATTCTTGTCAATACTACTATGTTTATATTGTTTTCCATTACATTTTATTATTGGTGTTGTTTACTATTTCGCCCCCCAACAGCTCGAAGACAAGACTATCTTTCATGAGGAGTTTGTGCACTATCTCAAGTATGCAATGATCGTTTACAAGCGAGAGCCATGTGTGGAAAATGTAATCGAGTTTGTTGCCAAGTTTGCTACAAGTTTTCAATCTGCACCAAAACCAGAGGAAGAGCAACAGGAGGAGGAGGAGGAAGAGGATGACGATGCCGAAGATGATCATCCATTTCTCAGTTTCATTTTTAACTTTTTATTGGAGGTATATTTTACTCCATTAACTGTGGCATGTTTATTGTTGTCCATAGTATTGTTTCTTGTTGTCGTTAATCATATTTATAAGTTTCTGTCTTTTTTTCTTAGTCCCATAAAGCAAATAGCCATGCTGTGCGTTTCCGTGCGTGCCAACTGATCAACAAGCTTCTGGGCAGCATGGCGGAAAATGCTCAAATTGACGATGATTTATTTGACCGGATTCACCAAGCCATGCTGATCCGAGTGACAGACAAGTTTCCAAATGTGAGGATCCAGGCAGCGTTAGCCATGACCCGTCTGCAACAGCCAAGAGACCCAGACTGTCCAACAATCAGTGGTGTGCTGCCTATAAGAACTTGATGCTTGTTTTGTGTTCATTTTATGTTTCTTTTTCTAATTTTGGTTCATCTGTTTATTGTTTAGCCTATATGCTGATTATAGACAATGATTCAAATGCTGAGGTGCGAAGGGCTGTTCTCTCCTGTATTGCCATGTCACCCTACACACTCCCGAAAGTGCTCAAACGTACCAGAGACACCAAGGAAAATGTCAGGAAGTTGGCATTTCAGGTAATTGCAGTCATGAAAGTCGTATGTTACTATTTTTTTTATTTTTATAGAATTATTATAGATTAAATTAATAGCATTTTATCTTAAACTTTTCATAGGTTCTGGCTGATAAAGTTCACATAAAGGCTCTCACAATTGCACAGAGAGTAAGTTTACTGCAACAGGGTCTAAGTGACACCTCAGGTAATTAAAATGTAGTTGTGTGATAAATGTATATTTTCATAGTCGATAACATGTGGTTGAATGTTGTAGAAGCGGTGAGGGATGTGGTTTGCTCACGTCTATTGCCGGCCTGGCTGCAGCGCCTGGATGGTGATGTCATAGAGATGCTCCACAGGCTCGATGTAGAGAATTGTGCTGAAACTGCTCTGGACACCATAAAGGCTATTTTTAAAGGCATGGCCCCCGAAGATCTGCTAAAAAACAAACATCACTTTGATGACAGGTAGTTTCTGTATGTGATCACACTTCAACACCACTAATTACAAAGTTCAAATGAGAGACATGTTTTCAACAGGAAGCTGATTCCTGAGGATTCTCTGACCTGTGAGAATGTGCTTTACTGGAGAGCTCTGTGTGAGTTCATCAAGAGCAAAGGAGATGATGGAGAGGAAATGCTGGAGCAGGTCTTACCTGATGCTGCCACGTATGCTGATTATCTTTCTGGGTAAGACATTGTCTCTTCCTGAGCAAATTTACATGTTCAGGACTATATTAGTATAGGCTTTGTTTTGGCTGTGTATGAAATGTTATTGATATTTTTGATATTAATGATTCTGTGCTTGATGCCAGGTACCTAAAGGCAGTGCCTGTTTTGTCAGAAGAACAGAGAGCTGACTTTAACCAGTTGGAGCTGGTCATGACCAAGGAGTTCATCTCACAGCAACTCATCCATCTTATCGGGTGTCTGGATACCAACGAGGAGGGCAGCAGGTTAGATTCTATTATAAGAATAGGAATAGTTTCAAGTGGCAGCAGATATTTTTTTAAGTATTACAAAAAAAATCAAAAGATATATCTATATAAATGAAACACATTATAGAAGGGAAGTTGTCATATGCATTAATACAGTTGTATGTGGTAAATAAATTCTACGGTGACTACTTATGACCTTGACACGTTCAGAGAAGAAAAATAATTTGACATAGGCAAGTTTGACCTGCAGTATTTTTGTTGATTACTTATTGTTGACATTTGATAGGAAACGCGTGTTGGCTGTTCTACAAGAAATGCTTGCTCTGCCTCAAACTCCTTTCTCCCTGGTGTCTTTGCTCACTGAAAAGCTCCTTACTCTGATCCCAGATGACCAAAGACGTATTCAGTGTGTAAGTGTACTCAGTTGAACATCTGTATCACTTATTGATAAGATGGTGCAGTGTTGAGTTGTGGTTTTGTGTTCCACAGGTGGCAGAGATTATTTCAGATGTGAGAGAACCCATCACAGAGACCGCTCAAGTTGTGGATGAAAACTTAAGCCGTCGACAACAAGTTCAGGTGAGGAGTCCAGCAGGAACAGCATTTAGTCTTTGTCCATTTATGATGTATCTGCTTGCATTATGTATGTAATACTAAACAGACCTGCTGCATCTGTTACTCTTGTTTCTGTAATTAGTCTTTGGAGGATAGTAACTTCTCTTAGTCTCAGTGGCTCAGCTGTTGTTTTCACATTGAGAGCATTTGTTTCAAAGATAAAGCTCTATTGTCTCTCATCATCTTTGTAGCTGGCAGAGGTCAAAGTGCGTATTCTGGAGGCCAAACAGGCGCTGGAAGACTGTATCTCGGCCCAGGAGTTCAGTCGTGCTGCAGAGCTGAAGGACTCCATCACAGAGCTGGAAAATGGCAGGAATCAAATTCTTCACGAAATCGCAGAGAGCAACCAGCCAACTGACAAGGAGACTCGCACAGAGAAAGTACATAATATGGACATTTCCAAAAAGAAAACCAGGACTTATTTGCCTAGTGTGAAGTACTAGTGTCTATTTGTTCTGTGACTTTTAGAATGACCCAGAGACTCTCCTGAGATGTCTCACTATGTGTGCCGAACTACTTAAGCAGATGAACATCAAGTCTCGTATTGGGCCAACCATCAGTGCACTAATGTCCTCACTGGTAATTCTAATATCATTAATTCCCAGATTTAGTTATTGTCTTTACTAAAGCGTTTTCCTCCTAGATCCTACCCTGTATCGCAAACGCCCATCCTGCTGTCCGCAACATGGCTGTGGTGTGTCTAGGAACATGTGCGCTGCACAGCATGGAACTGGCCAAAACCCACATGGTCCTTCTGCTGCAGGTAAGTTATATTTTAGGTTATATTAACAATCATCCTGGTATTAGCCGCTGTTTGATTGTAATTTGTACACGAGAAATGGAAGTTTTCATTGTTATTTTACATTACTTGTTCTTTTCAGATTGCCCAGTTGGATGAGGTGAAGATTCGTATCAGTGCTCTGCGTACTATTATCGACCTGCTGCTGATGTTTGGCTTCCAGCTGTTGACTGACAGTGGCTCTCAGGCCCCGCCCCCACTGTCACCAGAGCGACAGGAGGATGCAGCATCAGACGATGAGGTGGAGGCACCACAGGACGAGACACAGAAGGACAGCGCACAGAGTACACTGGTCATGCTCTCTGAGTTTTTGGACAGTGAGGTTTGTAAGCTGTTAAAGTTTCCTAAAATAAAAATTGTTAGAAAATCTGAGTCTGTTCCATCATGTAAAGTAGGTAATTTGTCATAAATACCATTTTATATAAGTCTTTCCCCCCTTCATCAATTCAGACTATATGGGATACCACTTTAAACAATGGTAGTTGAGTTTCACTTTAGGCCTGAAAAGCATTTTTTATATTTTATTTTTTAAAAGTATTAGTTATTTATAAAACGTATAGACTACACCTTTTTAAATAAAATTTATTTTTTTATTGCAGTATTTTTGTGCAGGATTTGGCTCCATTATTAAAGCAGCCCAGCTATTGCATAATTTCCTGTCACTTCTCCACTGTTCTACAATATATTATAAAGGGAAAAATCACAAACATATATTTGTCAATTTATAGTATTTTCTAACTCTTTTCTGTCCACAGATAGCAGACCTTCGCACAGAAGCAGCCGAGGGCCTTGCCAAACTTATGTACACAGGTCGCATTGCAAGTGCCAAAATCTTCTCTCGTCTTGTCCTGCTGTGGTACAATCCTGTCACTGAGGATGACATTCGTCTGCGTCACTGCCTTGGCGTCTTCTTCCAACTTTTTGCCCGTGAGAGCAGGTGATGTTTCACACATTTTAATATTGTGTATATTTGTTTCCTGGTATGTATTTTTAATAGTCATAGTAAGCATCAAGTGTTATCTTTAGTTTAACACAGTGTTTGTATTATTTAGAACCCACCAGGAGGTTGTGGAAGAAAGTTTTCTGCCAACTATTCACACTCTGTTGAATGCTCCAGCCACCTCTCCACTTGCCGAGGTGGACATCAACAATGTTGTAGAACTGCTCGTTGAACTAACTCGCCCCAGTACACTGATAAAACCTTCAACTAGCACTGAGGTGAGCAAGGGCACGGCTTATGCAAAATGAAACATCGAAGCAATATATATGTTATGTATATGTTTTCTCAACTGAAAATGTCATTTGTTATCAGGAAGTGTGTGTTCATGACTACTTGGCTGTGCGTATGTGTGGAGAGATGCTGAAGGAGCCTACAGCCCCAGAGGTTCGGCTGTACGCAAAGACCCTGGGCAACCTTGAACTGAGCAGAGATGAGACTGTCAAAAAGGACCTGCAAACACTAATGCAGGAACTAGTACAGGTACATGCTGTTATAGACACCTCTCTTGAATATACAGCAACATTCAGTAGCATGGAATCATTGTCTTCCTTTTCAATAGGTTGTCAAGGATCGTGTCTGTTTGCGTGCACTTGAGAAAATGGTTGTCCAGCTAAAGGATTCAAATGAACAGGCTGAACTGCTCCGTGCTACTGCTTTACAACCACTGGACGTCAATGCAGATGGTACAGAGGAGACTTCTATAAACCCCAGTCTTTAGTGTTGTGAGATAGCTTAATACTAAATATTATATTTAATGTGTGCAGATACTGCAGCAGATGATCCATCTAAATCTGCCAAGAGGGGAAGAAGAGCTAATCCAGGTTTGTATCCAAATTGCTGCATTAACTGTATTTACATTTTTTGAGCTACAGGGGAGTTATTCGAGATATTTGAACATTTAGGTCAAAAGAAAGCTGTGGCAGCCAAAGGAGGCAGAAAGCCAAGCAGAAGGGCAGAATCATCAGAGGAAAGGTATATTATAGACATAAGAAAATGTGGTCCTTAGCAACTTAAATGCTTTTTAATTATCTTGTTTTTAAATTCTATAATTTTCTTTTTTGCAGCGATGGAGAGAATGTTCCAGAGTCTGTTCAGTCTGTCCGTCCATCAAGGAGAGCTAAAACCGCAGCTTTGGAGAAAACCAAGCTTGATCTAAACCCACTGATCAACCAAGAGTTGTCATAACTATAAGGGAAAAAAGTTATTCTCCTACTTAACAAAATTGTACCCTTTTAGTTGATCAGTTTTACAAATCCTATCCATCTATACTCATTTTAAAAGATCTTTTGCATGTAATAAATAATCTTCAAAATATTTTATGTCCAATTATTAAAGTACTCTTTC
>JAVQJW010080435.1:0-10588 GCA_036025195.1 Hypseleotris klunzingeri
GGAGGGACCATGTCTCTCGGCTGGCCTGGGAACGCCTCGGGGTTCCCCCGGAAGAGCTGGAGGAAGTGTCTGGGGAGAGGGAAGTCTGGGCGTCCCTGCTTAGACTGCTGCCTCCGCGATAAGCGGAAGAAAATGGATGGATGGATGGACAACTTGGATTCCAGTGTATAAAGAAGCTGATTCGTCTACTTAATTAACATTAAAGTTCTATAGAAATGCATTCACACAATAGCCAAACCAAACCTGAGAAAATAATCTCCACTTACAATTTTGTAACAATGAGCTGTTTCAAGTGCATTGCCCATAAAACAATCTCCAGTGTTTTATAACAAAACAAGTATAACAGTTAACCACATGGTATTATGACATTAGTCAAATGTGTGTGGCCCTGCCAACATCTCAACCATGTAGTAAGAAATTATATTTTGGTATATTGTTTTTTGGACATATTGCTGGACACTTAATGACACAGCATTGTTTCTAAGTTTGATATGTTTGATTACTACAGTAGTATAAAACACAAGAGTTTATGTGCCATGCATAACATACCATGCAGTGTTTCCGACTTTCTATTCTCTATGCATTAAATAGACACTGCAACTCAGAACAAAAATAGCTTTGTTTTAGTTTTTTCAAACTGGCAAAATCAACGTCTGCACACATTGAAAATAACATACATTTTACAAAGCTAAATCCCCTTCAGCATGACCCCTGATCTCTCTGACCTTTGTTTTAACAGTGAGTGACTGGCCTCAGAGAGCAGCTGATGAGCAGTTTGGAGCCATTCAAATGTCTCCTTCATGACTGTTTTAGGGCCCACAACTCTGTCTAGGTTCAGAACTGCATCATCACCAAGGTAATCAAGTGGGCAACTTTTCAGCCTCATCTAAAACATAAATACAATATGTTATGTTAATTCAATGCTTGGTCTAAATGCATGATGGTGCTTGTTGAGAAGTATTTGTAACTCACCTGATGGTGTGGGAGATGTGTCTTCTCTTGTCGTGACAAACTGTAGATCAGAATCTAAAGCAGCTATGGAGCTCCGAGGTCGAATACAGCGATCACCTGAGAAACTTCTCCTGAGTAATGCCTTCTACAGAAAAAACACAAACAATTTGATTAATAGTACCTTGAATGTATTTATTTTATGATGCATTTTTACTGAAATGTAGGACAAAGCTTGCCTTGCGTGATGATGGGCTGGTAGGGGCTGAAGCACTGCTGTAGAGACTGAGGCTGGAGTTTGACCTGCTGACAGACAAACCCTTGGACATGCTTCCAGTGGGAGACAAGTATTTCTCTTTGATCTTCAGGTTAGTCCGGCCTTTGACTGCAGTAAACAAAATACACATGTAAACAAGAGCTGGAACATTATTAGCTAATTTTATATTTATATGATTTGGGAAAAGTTCTTCTAAATTGGAGTAGTATACCAACCTCTACAAGGGTCATTCTTCACCAAAAATTCATCTAGTGCAGTCCATCCTCCTCCCACTCTCACCATCAAAGTGCTTCTCAGAATTCGAACCATCCTTAACTGTTGTGAATCTCCAAACTAACCAATGGAATTTTGAATCATCCATCAGAACACCATAGTTTAGTCAAAGTCAATGCATTTTACAGTCACTAACACTCACCCTGTATCTGTTGGCACTGATCTGTTCTACTTGGAATCTCTTTGGGCAATTACACTGTGACACCTGCCGACTGACCTAAAATAAAGCAAAACATAAATACATTAATAAACATTCACTTCTTAAAAAATAATTTGGGGCATGTATATGAAAGAAACTGTACCTCTTCATTTATTTGATCTGCATCAAGTGTTTTCCTGTAGGGATCTCTGCTTGGGTGGAGTGCACTCACAAACTCATAGTAGTCAATAAAGCCATCACTGTTCATGTCAAAGATATTTGCTACTGCATTCATTTCTAAAGAGTTTGTAGGAAATTCTGCAATAGAGGAGTATCAAACAGTAAGTATTTTTTACAGTACTCGTTTTAGGATTTTAGTGAACTAAATACAGGGAGGGAAATCTTACTGGATGCAAGAACATAATCAGCAAACTCCTTCCTGGTAATGCGTCCGTCCTGGTCCCTGTCAATGCTACGGAATACATCTAGGATCCGAGATTTTAGATGACTGATCCACTGAATATAACGCTTTCTCCAGATATTAAAATCAAAGTTGGCAAATTCTTCCATCTGTAAAAACAATATAGAAAATGAAAGACATAAATCTGTTTTTGTTTTTGTATTACAGTACACATTTGTACCAACTGCAACAGGCCTGTCACCTCTCTTAGCATTTGCTGATGTTGTTCCAGTCGCTTTTGTCTTGCTATAGCCAAGAGCCATAGTTTTTTCCACTGGCTCACTAGCTGACAGAGCTGTGGCGTCTGAGGGTCAAGGTGATCTAAGGGAACTGGAGCAGCCGGCTGTGGCTTTAATGAGCTTCTTCTTTCTGTTATAAAAATTGTTTTTATTCATCACACAAAGCCTTTTTAGATTGTAAAGACTATTTTAACATTGTAGTAGACTGCATAGTAAAGTACTTGTTAACTTACTTGTGAGCGGCCTCTTGTTTGGAGACACAGATACTTGTTTAGAGATGGTTTTGTGTTTGCAGGATTTAGTTGCTTGTTCAACCTCTGGAAACTTTTTATTTAACTCCCCAATAAATATCTACAAAAACAAAGAATTATTGCAAAATGCCAAATATTTTACTGTATATAAACTAGTGTTTGACTAAAAAGAAATAATCATACAGCATGCTGGTCAATGAGCTCCTGGTTCTGCTCTGTGGTCTCAACCAGTGGCTCCTGTTCTCTGAGGTTAAGAGCTTCCTCTGCAGAAGAGATCCAGACCAAAAGCCTCTGGATCTCCTCTCTCTCTGCCTCCAACACAGCTAGACTGGAGAGGATCTTCTGACCCTGCTGCTGAGCCCATACCTGAACCTAACAACATGAGGAAATAAGTGTCCATTATTGACAAAAGGATTATTTTTGTCTTAATGATAAACTGTAATTATCAACCCTACCTCTTCATATCGGGCACTGGAGACACTTATCCAGGATTTCAGTGTAATTGTTGAATCTGGGTGACAAGTAGACAGCATTTCCTCACCCAAACTCTTTATATGTTGTAGCTCTACTGCTTGAGTTCCCAAAGCACTCAAGGACTCCTAAAAATTGTAAGACAGTTTATAATGCCTTGATCAGGTCAAAGAAGGGTAAGCAACAGTTGTTTTTATAATTCTGTGGTTTTGAAAAAAAAAACTGACCACTCAAGTTAGGAAAAAAAGATAGATATATTATATTAATCACAAAGATTTTACTAAATTGACCTTGTGCTGCTCGTAGTAGGTGCGCAAAGCATCTTCTTCTTCTGGCAGAGCACCATATTTAAGTGCTCTTTCTACCTCTGTCAGTTGCTCCATGAACGAATGGACAAGGTCATCAAACTTTTCAGCCTAGAAAAAAAGAACAAAACATTATTAAGTGACCTTGGCCTTGATTTACTAAAGGTGCAAACTGAGTAAGACGTGCTAAAATTGGAGCTATCTGTTGCTCCTATTCCTTTAAACTGTAACAGTCCAGATGTCCTCGTGGACTTTTTTTTCCATAGTCCCACATCCTAAAATCCTCACATGAAGAACAAGAACGAGTGGCACAGCCTCTACAGCGTTAGAGTATCACAAAGTTCATTTAATTATGGTATCGCTCTGTGCACACACTTTGACGCACACACATGTCGCACAATCTGAACCCATTTAAACTTTTTTTGTCAGCATCCACTGCGTATGCATCGCTCTGATTGAAAACAGAAGATATTCTTGTAGTGATCCAGCGCGGTTCAAAGTCAAATTGCAGCATCCTCATACAACAGCTCTCCAATGCATCTCCAATACATCTATAGTACTCTATGTTTGTGGGGTAAGTGCGCATTGTCAAAAACCTTGTAATTTTATAAACAGAAAGGGAACATTTACTCTTGTTCATGAATGAGCCTCACAAAACATAGGACAAATAATGATGCTCCCTAACACATCCAACCAAAGTCAGTCTCCTAAAGAGATGCACTATCCATCAACAGCAGCTTCAGACACTTCAGACGCTTAAATACAAATTGCTCTCACAATTGTGCGTCTCTCTTCAAAATTAGGCCCTTTGTGTACTAAAAATTACACTGGATTGAAATGCATAATATAATGCAATAGTAAAAACACAATATAATTAACAATTGGAAAACCATTACCTGTTTCAGTGCAGCCTCCAGCCGGTCTTGCTTGCTGACTGACAGTTTGCACACAGCCTCCCAGCGACTCTCCAGTTCCTCCATTTGCTCCTGCAGCCAGTGGGCATCAGCTGTGCTGCTCCGTGTCAGGTCCCTCACAGAGCGCTTCAGGGTCTTTATGCATCCAGCTCTCTTCCCTAACTCCTTTTGGAAGGCCTTTTAGAAAATACACAGGCATTTTTTATAGGGAATTGTTTTTTAACAATGTCGAAATAAGGCATATGTAAAACATATACCTCTACATTAAAACTGAACAGTAAAAAAACACACAATACAATGAAGCACCTTGTGTTTATCTATCAAGTTGTTGACCATTTCTTTATCACCACCAACTGGAACATCCTCAGACAGCTGTGGCTCTGCTCTGTACAGCCAGTCATTCAGAGCTTGGAGAGCATCTGTGAATCTGCCTGAAAAGAGTAGTGCTTCTTCCAACTTACGTTGTCTGAAAGACACCAAACCACAGGTAAGAACCTTACTAGTATTGTTACTGAATGTATAGTATGAAAACGTGTCACCTCTCCAAGGATTTGCCGCTGATAGTGTCCCAGGTGTCTTTGAGCTCAGCCAGTAGATTTTCCAGATGCTGTCTGTCATAGCTGCTCTGAGCTCTTTCATGGAGGCTGCGGCCACTTTTTAATGTGGCATCATACATGGGTCGTTTGGATCTTAGTAGCTTCTGGAATTCCTAAAAGAAAACAATAGATGAATTTCCCATATTATGTGTTCCCATAAAGTACAAAGATTACAAGTGTTCAAGGTTTTATACTCCACCTTCTGTTCAGTCAGCTGTTGCTTGATCTCCTCATGTGTCCCAGCGATTTCTTTGTGTGTGTCTAATGTTTGTTCTACCTCAGCCATCCACTCCACCAGCAACCGCCATGATTCATTAAACTAAAATAATAATAAAAATACATTTAAGGAAAAATATGTGATTTATTATAAAAAATGCCCATAAACCACAATATTGATAGAGCATACCCGTTTAGCACTCTTTCTGGCCTCTTCCAGTTTCCTGCCTCTGTCTGTTAATCTTTGTTGTAATTTCTTATAGCGATCTTGGACAGTCATTATTAGGTTGTGAATAACATCACAATCTTCTTTTCTGCTCATCTCAGTTAGTCTACAACTTATGTTCTCCACTGTGGTTTTCTTTTCACAGTAACTATTCACTTCTTTCACCAGTTCCTGTAGACATTAAAATTAATTAATAAAAGTAATTCAAAAGCAACACAAATGTATATTTTAGTTTCAAAAGAAATACTTTGTGTTTGTCTAGCTGAGAGCAGACCGACTCCAGGATGAAGCTGGGAGCAGGGAGATGTCTAAAAGAGTCTTCACACTTGGTCATCTTTGTGAGAAGGTCTTGGACATTACTGTGAAACTCTTTTGCCAGACTCAAACCTTCTGACAGATTTGCCTAGAGTAGAAATAATACTCCATTTGTATCACCTGCATCTAAAGGATAGCTCAAGGATTACATTTTTGCTAAAATGTGTTACCTTGCGCTCCTGGACTTTGCTGTGAACAGATACCCATTTCTGTTCAAGAATGGACAAGCTGTGTTCAATACTTGATCCTCGCATAACATTAGTGCTCTCAAGCATTCGGTGAATGGCATTCTTCACATCGGTATACGCATGTAGCTTTGAGTCCATCTCAGTGCATAACTCCTATCAGAAGAAAAAAATTTAAAATGTTTCTGGAGTAATTAGCTTATTGTGTTAAGAATGTGCTATTTATTTATTTATTTTACCAAATGTGCATTTAGTCTTTCAGTAGTTGAGTCTGGCATCCCCCATGTGGTTTTTGAAGAGCAGAGCCTTACATCTGTGTTCTCTAGCCACTGCAGAAGATCCTGAATCTCCATTGTTACATCATGGACCTGATTCAAAATTAAGCAGAGGTAAAATATAAACATACAGAAATTAAACTGCAGTAACAAATGCGATATAAATTAAATAATATAACATTTGTAAATAATTTTACTTTTTTGGACCCCAATTTGTTTTTACCTCCACCTACATAAAACAACCACAAGAGGGAGCCACATGACAATAAGAAAAAAAACATACTTGATTTTCAAATACAATACCGGAAAATACATTTAATTACACAATTTCACATCTTTGTAGAGTAATAAATATTATTAACCTGACTTAGCCTGTTTTCTAACTCCAGCTGTCCGCGTTCAGTCTCACAGCGCACAAACTCCCAGCTTTCATTGAGCTGTTCCAGTTGAGACTGTAGACTGTGTGCACTGTCTCCAGACCCTGCCTCCATCAACTGCCTCCCAGCCATGTTCAGTGACTCCACAGTGCGGACATGGGACATTACATCATTGCGCAAGACCTTAAACAAGTGGAAACAAATCAGTTTTAGAAGAATACGAATATAAGCAATGTCCTCATTAAACCCAAAACCAACCTTGTGTTTTGCCAGCTCTATCTCACAGGCCTGTAGGTCGATGCTGATTGGTTGACCTCTGTGCAGCTGTTCAGCGGTTCGTGACAACCAAGTGCGCAGCTCATCAAGTGTGTTTTGGAACTGGCCAAGACCCAACAGGGCACACTCCAGTAGATGCTGTAAAACAGAACATGTGATTTTTTTTTCAGCACAGAGATTTTGCTTGAAATGTAAAGTGTATTATACATATCGTTATTACTATTATAAATCTATAAATCTGTTATGGAAAACATTTAATTTTGGTGTTAGGGTTAGTTATCTTATTCTTTCATAATTCTATTGTTTTGTTTTTTCATGTACCTGTCGGCTGACTGTCTCTGACTCCAGTCCATCCCAGCGCTGTCTGAAATCACACAAAGGTGAAACTGAGCCTGGACGCTCAGATCCTGGAGAGAGTCGACACACCAACCGATGGTTCAGGCTTTCTATCTCTATCTTCTTTTGGTAAAGTTCACGCTTAAATGCCTGAAAGATACATTAGAGAGGAATGCTCACATTAACATCCAACTGTCATTGTAAAACACACAAGAATATACAGCACTACATGATTCTCACCTTCAAATCACACAACTGTTCTTTGACTGATTCAAGGTCAGATCCGACCATAAATTCTTCTGTAGATCTCAGCTCAGCTGATTTCAACCACTCAAAAAGACCCTGTCATCAAAAAATAAAGCATTACAATTATGGAAAAAAAAGCACAACTGCAAATGTATTATTATGAAAAATGAAAAACCATTTACGAGTCGTGCCTATAAACACTGAAAGGTATACAGGTAAAACTCAAAAAATTAGAATATCATCCAAAGGTCATTTATTTCAATAATTCTGAACCAGACCGAGAGACCATTTAAAGGCACAGGAACCCTTTGCAGGTGTCTTGGATTAATTACCTGATTTGAGTGTGACACTTTGAGCCTAAAATATTGAACCTTTTCACAATATTAAAATTTTCTGAGATTTAGAATTTGGGGTTTTCATAAGCTGGAAGCCATAATCATCAAAATTATAACAATTAAAGTCTTGAAATATCTCACTTTGCATTTAATAAGTATATCAGTTGAAATACATGAACTTTTGCATAATATTTCACCTGTTTCACCTGTACTGTAGTTAAAGATAGATTACATGTACCGTAATATTCTACAAATGAACTGAAAGCACACACCTGCATTGTGTCTTGATAAGAAAGAGAAGCTTCCAATGACTCCTGCAGCTTTTTGTGGCATTCAGTCCAGATTTTGCTCAGATTATTCCAAGTACTATAGAGCTTTAATAAAATGCCAGTGTAAAATAATTAGTAAACATTTTTCACACTTTAATAAAGAACATTTTTTATAAAGAACCTACTTCATCAAGACTCTTTGTGACATCTGGTCTGTCTGTGTCTCCACAAGCTGACATTAAATCCATCCCCAAAACACCCAGTGTGTCCAGGTCTGCTTGTATGCCGTATATGTCCTCCCTGAGAGTCTAGTTGTCAAATAAAACAAATACAAAGCAAAATATTAAAATAAAAAAATAATGTAATAATTTTGTGCTTGCATTTAGACAAACCTGCATGGTTTCAAGGCTTTGGCGAATAGTTTCAGTGTCAGTCTGACATGCATTTAAATCCATAACTGCCTGCTGAGCATCATTGAGAGACACTGTAACATCACTGACGCCACTCCAAAACTTCACAGCAAGGTCCAAAACTTTTAGAAGCCATGTGTCCTTCTCTTTGGCCTGGGCATTTGTTTCTTCCCATAACTGAGACAAGCTAGACACCTGTTCCTGGATTGCTACAATCACAAAACACAAGATGCAATCTGTTATTTAAAAAAACAACTATTTAATATAGCAATATGAACAAAAAGTATAAAATGGTATTTCATTAAAAAAAGAAAGTACAGTACATTATATTATGAAGGTGTTGAGTAGTAACACATTTATTTAGGTTGATGTTATAATCAAAATACAATATAAGTATAAAATGTTTTATTAAAGTATTAAATGTATAACTGTATATTGCCTAGGCCTAGTTTATTAAAAACTAAATGTGTGTCTACATTACCTGTACCAATGGATGCATCCCCGGCTGCCTGTGTATTACTCAACAGCTCATCAGCTTGGCTCTTGACACCACTGAGGCTGAGCTCCAGTTTTGACAGCTCGGCGAGTGTGTGCTTATTGTCCTGAAGCTGCTCCTGGATCCTCGAGGTGAGACCTTGTAATGAAGTGGGGATCTGAATGTGGCTTTTCAATCGGTCAAGACTCTCTCTGATCTGAGTCATTCTCTCATTCAACTACACAGACAAATCCAACAGAAAGAGACATGGGTATTGAACAGCATACTAACAATGTCTGCAATGGTTTCATGTAAAAAATAAACAGTCAATATGAGGTCTATCACCTGTGTGAATCGAGGCAAGGACTCTTCAAGTAGATTCGATGTCTCTCTCACTTTTTCTCTTATTGCTCTATGGCGCTCCTCAGCCTCTGTGGCCTTTTGACAGTACTCATTCCCTTGTAAAGGATTTAATTCTGATAACCGATTTCCCAAAGCACACAGACGTGTGATTAAAGGCCTGTGTTCTGCAATTGACTCCCTCAGATCCTGTTTTTTAAAAAACAGGGCATAGTTAAAGAAAGGGGCTTCCAGAATTTTCCAGAAAGATATTTCCAGATATACATTTTGCCATTAATTTATGAATGAATGAAATGCAATGATCACTTCATGTCTAGGTTGGACAAAAATATTAGTCACAAAGATTTTTTTCTTATCCAGTATAGAGATCACAAACTCAATGATGGTGAAGTTTGAAGATTTAGTCTTGGGATAAAATGTAATACATTTGTCATAGTTTTAAGATATTGAAGACACCCTGAAATGTACTCTCAAGATCTGCTAAATATGTTCCTGGTGGTGTCAGTGTCGGGAAGTACATCCAGCCTGATTAGCTCAGAGTGAAATGCTGGCAGATTGTATGTTATAAATGGGGTATTTAGTTGACCTGGACAACAGAGGATTAAAACTGGTTCTTCTACTTTACCTGTAAAAGGTCTTGTTGTTCCCGAAATGCCTTGTAGCTAATCGTACAAAGGGAAAGCTGCCCAATAAGAGTCTCAGTTTCCTCTAACCACGGTGAAACTTCAGAAAGGCTTTCAGAGAACTGGAGAAGGAGCGAGTGAGCATGCTCAAGCTGTAAGACCACATGGGAGTTGGTGGCTGAGGTGCTGTTACATTGCTCTTGCAGGACCTCTAATGGGGTCTGTGTCAAGATGATAAAAACAGACTATAATACAAATGTACAGTCAACACTAAAAATATTTATTACAAGCAAGCCCACCACAAGGTCTGTAGTCTCTCCTTCATCACTGTACGTCATTAGTATTTCAGCAATCTTTACCATCTTCTCTATGTTAAACCTATGCTGAAGAATTTCCACTGCTAAAACCTGTTTAGAATAATAAGACATATGAGCAAAAACTAACAAAGTTATCATACAAATAATGCATTCTATTTTCTGACCTTTTGTTCATGAAGTTGTTGTGATATGACAGCTGGGTTCAAATCAATGCTCTTCAGTTTCTCCAGGCTTAATGAGGTGTCCTTGAACCAAGCCATCTCCTTTATCACCGCCTGTTCAAGCTAATAAAAGGAAGCAAGTTAGTTAGCATTAGCATTATTAGCAATTGTGATCTGATTAGGAGTACAAGACTGTTAATCAACATAAGTAGCCAAATGGGATGGTGTTTTATTAAGATCAAAACAAAAGATGTTTAAACGATATGTTGTGTTGAAAATATGGTTTATACTGTAGTTTATATTTTTTCCAAGT
>JAVQJW010080849.1:0-10914 GCA_036025195.1 Hypseleotris klunzingeri
AAAACAAAAACCCTTATAATACAGTCCACAAAGTCTTGTTTTTTCCACAGATGACTTATGTTACTTGTGTACTATAAAAACTAAATAACTGCCTATGCCCAAATTTAAGGAAAAACAAATCGGGTAGTGCAGCTTTTTCCCCTTTTTACTTTATGTATCAATAAAACATACAATATAATACCCCAAACCCCACAAGACTGAATAAAAAACGTCAGCCTCAAAACCAACATTTCCTGTCTTTTTACAAATATCATCTTATTAAACATATCTTGTGTGCATTCTATGACAGTAAAACAACACAAAAGGTATAGTGTAGCTTTAATTTTTGCACTCTCTGCTATATGATTCACTGTTGTTTTGCCAGACTAGGCTACAGCAGTGGCACAGAGATGCGGACATAAGCAAAGCAGGCGAACAATAGACCATTCACGATGCCCTGAGATGCAATGATGATCCTGCTTTGCCCTCAGCCCCCGCTCCAGCGTCCACAGCTGCACAAGAATGTGGTCCAACAAGTCCCCCCCACCCCACCCCCCTCCACACACCCTCCCTCTCCCCAGCCGCCTCCATCGCTACCACCAGCTCACCGACACGGCCCGCTACTATCCCTGCCCAAGCCCCCTTCCCCAAATCAGAAAAAAGCAAAAGAAAAAGGCCAGAAAACTGAGAGGGGGGAAAGTCTGCGGACCAGTGCACAAAGAGAGGATTCATGGTGGTTTGAGAGGAGAAAAAAGAGGGGCACCCATTTAAGTGTGGTGCAGCTGCGCTAATTCACTGGCTTCAAAATGGGCAAAAAGAGTGACAGAGGTCAGATAGCAGAATCATTTTTTATTCACCCAACAGCATCATCAACAGGAGGCTATGAAGGGTGAAGAACAGACGGGACACCTGCATCCTTTAGCGGCCTTCAATTAAATAAAGCATTTAAGCTACTTCCTGATTCCAGAATGGGCTTTGTTTTTCTGTTTGACGTGTATTTATGGACTGTATTAACAATCTAACCCTTCATTACCTATTAAAGAGATTATATTTACCACTATAGTATACTGACTTCCTGTTCAGACATACTTCTCAATACCAGAAAGAACTGAATAATACAAGAAGAAAAACAACCTCAAATAAATCATTAATTGTATCACTTTATTACTGTGCTAGTATTGGTTGGCTCTGTGTCAAGTATACAACTTTCTGCAGATTGCAATGCTAAGAAAAAGGTTTTAAAAAAAGCTCAGTCCAGCTATGAAAAGTAAACAAAATAAATAAGGAAAAACTTGCTGGATGATGGGGCATTTAGTTGTCTTATATGCAGAGCGCATAAATCTCACTATGGCATTGTGTGTTTGAATCTGTTCTCTTTTTGTCAAATTTCACTCACATGATTTCCTTTTGCCTGCTCTGTCAAATTAAGCCATAAATGCCCTAAAAACAGACAGATTTCTCAAAATATAAAATATGCCAAAAATCCAGTGCAATCCAATGCAAGAGTAGTCCTAATCTAAATCTATTGACTGTAGTGTGAGACTAGGTCATGACTTGGTCTCAGTTACAACACAAGTCACCAAAAACATCTGAATGAGAAGGGGAAATGACTTTAGGATGAGCTAAAATTTTCAAATCACATGAGCTTCAGTTTTATTGATAGTCTAGATTCAGAGCTGGAAATCCCCAAACAAGAGCTGACCACAACTGTTCTGGTGCACGTCTCAAGAGTTAAATACGAATTACAAAACAAAATCTTAAAAGTAATTATATTCAGCTTTCTTGATCAGGGGCAAATTCCAGCATGTATCATTATGCCAATTCTGACATATACTTTCAGACTCTTTTGTGGACTTTATCGTCATCTGGAACAAATGATGCCATTCATTTGAGCCCAGTGCCTATTGACATGGGAATGAATGCTTTCCACCAATTATACAGTGTTTAATGCAGAATGTGACCCAGCATGTGAATATTTGACCGCTGTGTGCTTGCTCTCTCCCTTATCTGCATCCCTCTCTCACACTATCTCTCTGCATTTTCTTGTTTTTATTCTCTCCATCCACCGTCAGATTTCAGGAATTTCCCCTGGGAGCGGTCTGAGGAGAAGGCAGAGTGGAAAAAAAACGATGTTATTCTCGACTTCTTCCCTCAGTCTCTCTCTCCGCTTCCTGACCTTCACCTAGTTTACCAACAGAAACTCTCATAAATACTTGATTTGATTCTCGTGATGTGGCTAGGAGAGAGGCCGCCCATGACTAAGTGTGCACCTGAAGGCTCTTCCTCACTCCCCCCTCCTCTATAATGTAGCCTGACCTTTGACCTTGCGGATCATGAGACCCCTCGTCCTGTGCTTCTTTCTGTGCTGGTCTGGAGCAGGATGAGTTCTTGTGACACAGTGGTCTATGCGGCCGAGGAGAGGCCCATTACTGCAGTCACATGGCAGGTTAGAGCAGCCACTCATAAAACCATGTGAGCTCTATTTTCTAACCCATAACTGCTGTTGCCCCTGGGCGTCTCATACTTTCACACAGGACATACAAGACACTTCGCAAGCACAGAATATCATTATTTTCTATCATGTTCTGATGAGATTGGTTGAGCAACAGGTAGTTTTTTTTAAATAGTCATGGGACAGGCCTATAATCTAAACATAATAAACTATATCACAAACACCACAACCTAAAAAAGATCATAATAATGAACAAATACAATGACATATTTATTTATTTGAGGCTTTCACTTTACTGTTTCTTCTGCACCATTCAAATTGTGGATATTAACATTTTTTATTTCTAAAAGTATATGCTGTTGGCCCTCGTTTAGGTTAGGCCTGTGTTCTCAGCAGAGGCATGGGGCCTCTTTTTAGTGCAACAAGTGGATTTTCTGACATTGTAAAATCTGCTCTGCTCTGCTTGAATAATACCATATAAATATTGAATACTCTCTGCTACACTGAAATAGATTAAGGGGCTTACTAGAACATGATGGTATAGACAGTATACAGAAATGACACTACTGCCCATGTGGTTTCAGAAAATGACTATTTGCTACTTTTAAATAGAAACATCTTAAACATTCATTGAAATGTGGACAAATGTATTATTTTGTTTTTGCATATAAGTGTGAAAATAAATATATGGAGTAAATTATGTATTTTCAAGTTATATTGATTGAGTTTAGGGTTGATAAACATCAGCAGCACCTTTCCCAGACTGACTGGCTTCAAGTTTAAACTTTACTAAAAGGTCAAATGATTGGCCTACAATATATATCTTAATATGAATCTGTGGTGCAGCTTCGTTGTTTTATAGTTTAGAAAACACCACAGCCAAATATTGTTGTAAAGTTAGAGAACATTTTAAAACATTAAATTGGTCTAACATTTTAATTAGCCGCTTGTCTTGAAAACAAAAAGCTTAGGGCAAAATTAATAATAGCGTTTGGGAAACAAAATCGTACAAAAACGAAAACATAAAATATTCTCACCCAAGGGCATCTAAACAAACGTGCAGCTGATCATCATCAACTTCATCAATTTTAGGTTTTGTTATTTTATAGCCTAATACATAATCATTTTATTTATAGACACATTTTATTTATGTGTCTATAAATAAAACAGACACTTAATTTGGGTTTTGTTTTGTTTGATCACCCAACAAAACAAAACCTTATCACCTACAGTTTTGAGGCTTATTTGTGGAACTAGCCTTAAAATCATAATCATAATGTATTATTACATTTAGAATAATGACATCTGTAAATTTGTTTTAAACGATTTTCGACCAACAACGTAATTTGGTATTTTTATGCTGAGTGATAATATTAGTTCTGATTGGATCATGGGGAAGCTTCCCGACAGTTAGTTTTGTCACAGAAGTTGTACTTCTCTCCACACGATGATTAAAAATGTACTTTTAAATTAATACAAAATGTTATCACACTATATGCAAAAACATTTAACTAAAAACTGAGAGAAAACAAACGAACAAATGATTCAACGACTTTTACGGAGCACTTTTACGCACGGCCTTCACACGCAACCTTGACTACAGACCATTGTATATAATAGCCTATAGGCCTATATTTTATTAGAAACATTTTTATTTAACCAATTTAACTAGGCTAGACATAGACTTTTTTTTTTTTTACTTGTACATGTACTTTTTATCTGCATAACAAAATATCACATTGTTGTTGGTTGTCTTAATTTACCTTGAGTGATCTTAATTGCCCTTTACGGTTGAAGCCCTGCAAGCTTCTAATATAGGCATAATAATAAAGAAGATTATGTTAAAAACCTCCGCGCACAGTAGATCAATAAAACACATCAAATGACGGTTTTTCATTCGTGTCCAGCACCTTGCGGTGTTGCACTCTCCCTGGGGGGCCGTGCATATCCAGATGTCCCACTCACAAACTGATCCCTATCCGTAAAACCACAGCCACCTAAAACCAAATGTGCGCAACAGCACGAGCCAAGCGCAGAGGCGCACTTTTTGAACAGTTTGGTGCATCAAACTAATCCTGGCACACGCGGGCTGTGCCCCTTTGGCTTTAAGAAACACTCACTTCCTCCGCGGCCTCGTGTCGATCCCATTCGGGTGAAGTTTAGGCGTGTCCACCTCTCAGTTATCCCCATTTTCAAAGCTCGTCCCGGGTTTAGAAAAGAGCAGAAGCGGAGAGAGAACCGTGTGTGTCCCGTCTGCAGGGCTTCAGTGTGAGTGCGACTTGTGTCTATGCTCGGACATAAGGGAAGAAGGACGCACACATCGCTCTCTGTTATCAATTTTTTCCATGTTTGCAGCACAAAACTGCTTTTTGTTCCTCATTTTTTTCATTTACGAGGGTTAATGGATAGAGGCTTGGGCGTTTGATCACATGGCTACAATTCACCTGAGATGCACACAAAGGAAGCAAAGAGAGCGCTGAGAGGGAGCTGCAACCCAGACACAGGCCACATTGTTGTGTACGGTTGCGCTTCAGATGCTGTAAAAGTCGATTCTCTTCTTTCAAATCAGACCATGCTTTACAGCAAGGTCTTATCATAGACTAAAGATAGTGGGTGTTTCTAACAAATAAAAACAACTAATGTTTCCTCCACTCTTTCGGTTTAAGTGCATCTGAACTGGCCTCTGTAAAGGCCACTGCGAAAATGCAAAACATATTTTGGTGTCCATGTGTAAGTCCATATTAAATACACATTACTAAACTTAATTTTAATGATATGAAGTGGCTACACCGAATATACTTTTGGCAATTTTTTATTGTTAATAATGATTATAAAATAAAAAATACTGTTTTATAATGATAATGCAAATGATATTCATTGAATGAAACTGTGTTACATTGTAGGCTATTTTATAGTGTAGCCTACCGTACAAAATAACTTTGCATATTTATAGGCTTAGAAAAGCAAGACCTTCTGGTGTAACTATAGTCAAAATGTTTCATCATTGGATTAATCTATAACCCCTATTTATAGCCTACAAGACCTGTTTGGAAAATTGGCAAATTGTAACGTGTTTAATAACGTTATTTGTTGATGTCACAAAAGTGACCCCCTCTTGTACACCGTTTAACGGGCTACAATAATTACACTTAGCCTATAAATATAACATTATTTTATGAGCTGGACCAAAGGGTGATTATAGATGGGTAGATATTGAATGGGCCCTATTCCTTATCCAGTGTTATGTTTAATTTTATAATTGCGCAGTGCCTTTTTGAGGAAAGCGGCCACACCGTGCAATAACTCCAGTGGTGATTGTTTATTTGTTTGATATAACATGTCAACACTTCGTACAAAGCGGGCCTTCTGCTGCCTGTAAATGGACGCTCTGTGGAGCGAGCGAAGCCGCTGCAATGTAAAGTCTCACCTCTTCTACTTGGAAATGTCCCACTGATGGACAGAGTCACATTAACGCTGCACTACCATGGGCCAATCACAGACCAGAAGAACATTACTCAACCAATGAAAGCACGTCGCTGGGCTGGGGGCGGGGTTTGTAGAGTGTTGGAATGCTGTCTCTCTGAGAATGTTTTCCAGTTTTTTTACGTGCCAGTCCGTCTCACAAGGCGCTCTTTAAGCTCCGCTGTCGCCACACAGAGCAGCCATTCATCGGCGCCACAGTCAGCCACACACTCCCATGTCGATCCACTGGACAGCTCATTTGGTAAGTTATGTAATTTTAAAACTAAATTTTAAAGATTAAAGTAGCCTAAATATTTCGAAAAAGTTTCGTGTGACCATTGTATGTTAGTGCACAAATTTTTAATTCACAAAATAACGTTATAATTGAAACTTTAATTTATAATAAAACTAAACTGAAGAGGAGACTGGAGAGACTCGCCCAGAGTAGAACTTTTGTATTTTTTATTTGTGTCAGGAAAGTTTACGCTCCATTTAGAACAAAACAAGACATAGCCTACCCGTGGGCACAGACTACTTGAGTTCAATAATAATTTGTGCTGATGAAGTTATCAATACTGTGTTCACAGGTATAAATTGCGCTGCAAAGTTTCAAGTGGTAGCCTACACCGTGGACTTGGACACTTTACGCACAGACATGGATTTTCTAAAGAACCTGTGACTGCTCTCTTTGTGAACATAAAATTACACGGAGAGGTTTTTATTCAACAGAGCAAATTTCTACTCAGTTGAATTTGTTGTTTAGTGAGAAAAACGAACGGTAATGTCTGGCGAGGAGCATAGCCTGTCCGAGGCGGAGCTGAGCCCCGGGGGATCAGAGGATGCTCACTCTCTGTCGCCGACGCACGGCGGAGCGGCGGGCGGCCCGGACTCGCCTCTGGGCGGACAGCAGCTCTCTACGCTCTGTGTAGCTGAGGGCTCCGAGGATGGGACCCGGGGCAGGGCCAAATCAGACGAAGAGGACGATCGCTTCCCAATCGGCATCAGGGAGGCGGTGAGCCAGGTGCTGGACGGATACGACTGGACACTGGTGCCCATGCCAGTGCGCGTCAACAACGGCAGCAAATCGAAGCCGCACGTGAAGAGGCCCATGAACGCCTTTATGGTGTGGGCTCAGGCTGCGCGCAGAAAGCTGGCGGATCAATATCCGCACCTGCACAACGCCGAGCTCAGCAAGACGCTGGGCAAACTGTGGAGGTCTGTATGAGTACACCCTGGCAAGAGTAGAGAGTTTCCTGTTTGCTTTGTGCAGTTTTCAAAAGCCATACCTAGCTAATGAAATGTAGACATTAAATTGGAAGGATTAATGTTTCTAAAAGTCATTTGTATTTTATTTCGCAAAGTTAAAAATGTATTAGGCTACTGAGGAATAATTTAAAGGATATGTTGGTTATATAGGCTATTCCAATATCTAAATCAGCCCTTGTTTCCTGAAGGCTGCTCAACGAAAACGACAAGAGGCCATTCATCGAAGAGGCGGAGAGACTGAGGAAACAGCACAAGAAGGACTACCCCGAGTACAAGTACCAGCCCCGGAGGCGCAAAAACGGCAAACTGACGCCTGTTAGTGAGTCGGACAGCCAGGGGGAAGGGGAGGCCAGCCATTCCCAGTCTCACTATAAGACCCTGCACCTTGAGCACAACGGAGGGTCTGCGTCTCCTTTGGGCGACCTGCACCATCACCATCATCACCACCACCATCCTGCAGGTATAGCCCATTATACAACTTATTGTGCTGCATTTGATGTCACATCTATTACAGGCTATTAACAGCCCTCATTTTTAGAAAGTCTTGCATACAGTTATCAATAAAAAGAATTTATCTTCTCTCTTTCTCAGGTCAGGGTCACAGTCCCCCAACACCTCCCACCACCCCAAAAACAGAGCTCCAGTCTGGGAAGCTGTCCGATGCCAAGCGAGAGGGAGGTGCAGGAGGTGGTTCTCGGGGTGCACTGGGAGTGGGGGCAGAAGGGGCGTCCGGTGGTCCATCCTCATCCGGTGCCAAACCCCACATTGATTTTGGCACAATGGACATCGGAGAGATCAGCCATGAAGTCATGTCCAATATCGAACCTTTTGATGTGAATGAGTTTGACCAGTACCTTCCACCCAATGGCCACCCCCAGAGTGGCAGCGGGGCATCTGCAGCTGGACCCTCAACCTCCTCCTATGCCTACGCTTTGGCCGCAGCGAGCGGTCACTCAGCCTGGCTGTCGAAGCAGCAGCCTCAGACGTCTCCATCATCTTCTGACCCAGGCAAGGCCCAGATAAAGAGCGAGTCATCGTCTGGGAGCCACTACGCCGAGGCCTCGTCCTCCCCTTCCTCAGGCACCCATGTGACCTACACCCCGCTGAGCCTGCCCCACTACGGCTCAGCTTTCCCCTCTCTGGCCTCCAGGGCCCAGTTTGAGTACAGTGAGCACCAGGGGCCCGGGGCCTACTACGCCCACTCTAGCCAGGCTCCGGGGCTGTACTCAGCCTTCTCCTACATGGGCCCCACACAGAGGCCCCTGTACACTACTATAGGAGACCCCTCCAGTGTGGCCCCCTCCCATAGTCCCACACACTGGGAGCAGCCTGTTTACACCACACTCACAAGACCCTAGAGGAGAGCAGCCGAGCAGAGGGAATTATGGGAAGTGTGTTCGGAGTGTCTGTGTGAATGTGTTAAAGACTCTACAGATGAGGAAAGACGAGAGCTTCCTCTGAAGAAAACAAGTGACATTAAGGTTGCTTATTGTGAACACAATTAGCAGAAAAGTAACCCTTTTCTCCAGAACTTGGTTAAGCATGCTCTGTAAAGTGAGGTTATATGGGCGACATAGGAGGTCCAGTCCACTACACTTCTACAGTGTATACATGAATGAATGAATGCTGTGTGCCTGTGCCATTTTGATGTAGAAGTTATACTTTTTTAGCCAATACCTGTTCTTCTCAAAAGAAATACTCAACATTGATCTCATGGGTCAACAGCCAATAAGAATGAAAGACTCTTAATGAAAGTGTGCCATTATAAACAATGGGATGGAAAGTGAAAAACAAGAAACATGTTGACAATAAGTGACATATGACAGTTGTTGGGTTTATACCGACATAATCACATGTTATTAACCAAACTAAAGAGGATGTTTTTAATGTTATTGTGTTATTTTATAAGTAGTAAGGTTATTGTTGTCCATGTTGTAGGATGTAACTTTATTGTGATTGTTTTGATATTACACTCAAACATCAAATGCACCACTTGGGAAAAGCATGTTTTGTCATCCAAGGTGGGTTCTCCGGTCAGGTCGAACTAATAGAGACTTGTTGAGTTTCTTTAACTGTAGATAGCTTCTGATTGTCTGTCTTTACTCACACCGACTCCACTAAAATTAATAAATAAGCATTTTAGGGGAAAATAGGAAACCGAGAGGGAATGAACGCTCTTAAAGATGTACTTTAGCTTACGCTCAGTCTTGGACACTTACCTCAGTTTTATTTTGCTGGTGCCAATATCAGGAAAGATTTGTATCCCTGCATATGCCCGACAATGGTGCGAGGTCAAAAACAATGGTCAAATAAGTCCCAATGTTTCAATAAATGGTTGTCCTTTTTGCCTAACTTTACATTTTTGTTTAAGGTTTTGATTTCTCAAGTTAAATCCATAAGTGCAAAGTCTCAACCAAATCTTTTATAATAACTGACCAGCTCTGAGACCTACTTAAGGATTAGTATCACATGTACTGCGGCTCTGTGCTGCATGTAGGCCAAAAGCATGTTGAAGTCCTAACAGTGTTTTTCTATATACTGTGTCTAAACCGCCAACTTCCTTTTCAGCAATGTGAATAATGGTCATTACCACAAGCTTCACAGATATTAAGTGATGCATTTATTTTATACTGACCCTCTTACCATGTTATTTGTGTGTAGGTAATGTAATATCGCAATGTGTGTGTCAAACCTCTGCTTCTCCATTTTGTATAAATCTGGATAGTTTTGTAAACATTCACTTGACAATTTTGCTTCCTTACCAGAAAAGCAACATTGAAATTATATTGTTGTCATCTATTAAATCAATTTATTTATAAAAAAAAGAAGAAAAACAAGTGCAAAGTGGTTATTTTTAAGTGAACGGTCAAAATAAATAACTTCAAAAACATGATAGTGACGTGTGAACTGTAATAACAACACAATTAGTGCCTCACCGATCTAAGCTGTTTAGTGCGTTTGTGTGTGTGGTAGGCTAAAATTGACTACTAATTCCCCACATTTAATCGGCTGGGGACTGCGTGTTACTGAGGAAGACAAAGAGAACCATTCAGAGATGGAAAGCGACTGAACGGCAGAAAGAGACGGGGTGGGTGCAAAGAGCCAAAGGCAAGGCCAATTTCAGCTCAGAAAGAACCGTACACTTGGACTTTTGTACATTTGCTTCACAGTCCTCTCCACCTGAGGCACCCACCCTGATTTATGCAGATTTATGTTTTAAAGTTGTTACATCCTGATCAAATACTCAGTAGCATGCTATTTACAAAACACAATCTTATTTTGTAGAGGTAACAAATACTGCATACAAGACCCTTAATTAATGACTTTCTTTACAATGGGTAGTTTTTTTTTCTCATACACACTTTGTTATAATATTGATATACATATTGATACAGATTTCTCTTTGCAAAAGTCCTCTTTGGTTGAATCAGTTTTTTTTAAGTAAATGTTTGAGCTGTATTTAACCATATCCTTTGATAAAAATGATAATAACCACAAGAGAAGTTGAGTAAAACACGCTCCAGAAAAATGGCTTGAAAACCACAATGTGTTTATACTGCATGCAATGTACTGTAGGCCTAGTCTGTGTAAAAAATCTTCTGAGCAATGTAGCACAGTTGAAACATGCCAAGGCAACAACAACTCATACTACTGATTAAATTATAATGTAAAAAAATATACATAGCCTACAAAAATTACATTTAGACACATTTTCTGGATTCAAACCTGATCTAGACCTAGTTTAATCATTTTTA
>JAVQJW010081012.1:0-11385 GCA_036025195.1 Hypseleotris klunzingeri
CTAAACAAAACAGTTTTCAGTCTGGACTTAAACATTGTGAGAGTAGAGGCCAGTCTAACATCTTCAGGGAGACTATTCCAGACTTTAGCTCCATAAAACTGAAACGCTGCTTCACCGTGCTTAGTCTTGACTTTGGGCACCAGCAGAAGGCCTGTGCCTGATGTTCTCAGGGTCCGAGATGGTTCATATGGGACCAACATGTCAGAGAGATACTTTGGTGCTAAGCCGTGGAGAGACTTATACACAAGCAGAGCTGTTTTAAAGTCTATTCTCTATGGTCGTATTTCCTGGTTTTAGTCAGGACTCGAGCAGCAGCGTTCTGGATGTACTGTAGCTGACTTACAGCTCGTTTGGTGAGTCCAGTGAGCAGGCCGTTACAGTAGTCTACAGTACAGTTTAGTGTAGAGTTAGCCATGACTGCACCTTTCTGACCTGCCACTGCTTGTAGTCCAACATCTATTTCCTCCTCCAGAGCCTTTTCACTATGGCTCTTTGTAAACATGAAACTTGTTGATGAAAATGTTGTTATGGAAGTATTTGCATCTGCGCAGACCGGAGACCACGAACTACACTGGTCTATGATGGATGTAATGAGTATTTTAGCAAACAGACATCACAGCACTGAGGAGACCATTTCAAAGAGCGCTTTGAAGACGTACGTACGCAGTTGCCTTTGAGAATGTCTTCAACGTGGTCATCTAAATACCAAAGTTGTAGGTTGAAATGTTGTTAGAAGGATACGGCCTCATAGTTTAAATACCAATACGGTGTGAATGGATTAGACAGATTCAAAGAAATGCTGTTGGCTAATCAGCTTTCTAAAATATACGGTTTAGTTTCACAAGTTTACAAAATGCAAAGCTAGAAAATCTAAATCCGGTCATGTGACATTACATTTTTGAAGGACAAGTATAGGTTTCATCAGGGGTTAATAATGTACACCACTTATATAGCGCTTTTCTAGATACCCAAAGACGCTTTACAATTTCATTACTCATTCACTCCACAGTCACACACTGATGGTGGTAAGCTACTTGTGTAGGCACAGCTGCCCTGGGGTACACTGACAAAGGCGTGGCTGCCAGTCTGTGTCTACTTCCCCTCCGACAAAACACCAATCACGCAACCACATTCATTGGTAATGTGGGTTAAGTGTCTTGCCCAAGGATACTGCACTTTAGGCAAGGATTAAAACCGGCTACTATCTGGTTGCAGGGCGAACTCTTAGCCACTGCGCCACTTACACAGTTTTAGTCTGCTCACATCTTTCCGTCTTTTCATGAAAATCCCAGACAATGACCAGGGATGTTGAGATCCAGTTTGTGTAGCTAAACCAGGCGAAGACAGTTACTAATAAGGATCGATTGCTTATGTCACAACAGAATCCTAAATTCTTACCAAAAATGAAATCTTTCCCACCTTGCATTTTGTGACATGACAAACACAAATTAATCCTTTTGTATGCATGTGACTTTTTTTTATAGCATTTCCTGGCAATAACCTAAAACACAGTACTTTATTATAAAAATTGCAAATGGAAATAGAGTTTGCATATGGCCGCTGTGAGCAAACAGAGGCAGACAGGGTGTGGCCTCAGCAGCAGGTGTGTTCTGCTTCTGTCAACACCAGCTATGAGAAACCTGTCGAGGCCATGTCTAATACTCTTTCAGCCAAACGACAAGAAGAGTGCTTCAAATATATCCTAAAGCAAGACGCCCACAAAAAAAATAATCTGTGTAGCTATAGGAAGCTCTTGCAAGGTATGACTTTGGTAATTGTCATCAATCAACAACTACAATCTTTTACACAAGCAGGGCATAGAAAGCTTAAGCATTCCATTCATAACAATTGAACATACATTTTAACTTTATGCCATTACCTGATTATACAGTCTTACGCAGTAGGGGGGAGCAATTCAAAAACTGAATGCAATTATATCTTACAAACTAAATAACTGAAATAAATATTTAAAAAAAAATGATCAAAGTTCAGATCAAATTTAAAATCCAAACTTACTCTATTGGTTTACCCACTGACTGTCATTATTAATTTAAAAATAATCGGATTTTTAAATGAGAATCACTACAATGAGGAAAATTATCAATATTGTAGATAGAGAGATGGTGGTGACAGAATGGGGCCAGCAGAACTGTCGCTCTGTGGGGTGGCAGTGGGGAAGTGGGTAAACACTCGCCCTACAGCCAGATGTTGTGTCCCTGGGCAAGACACTTAACCCACATTGCCTATGAATGAATGTGGTTGTGTGATGGTCACGCCACACTTCCATCAATGTGCCCCAGGGCAGCTGTGGCTGATTGTGATGTGAATGAATTATTATATAAGTCTGTGGATAGCACCTGACAATATATAATATAATAATATATGTAAGAGGGGGAGAGGAGAGTTTGGCATATTTTTGAACTAGATAAAAAATTACATAGTCCATAAGCAAGTTGACACTAGGACAGAACCAGGTCTAAACCAGGACTAGGCTAAAACACAGTAATGGTCATATGCAGTTCCAAATCACAAGTAAACTAGATATAAACCAAGACTAAACCAGGTCTGAACCCGATCTAAACTACAACCAAAATCAATCCAGGTTTTAACCACAGCTTTAGGCCACATTAAACCGGAACAAACCTAGAACAGAACCAGGCCTATTTCTGGTCTATAACAGGACTAAACAAGCTGTAAACCTGTAATCCAAGACTAAAAAATCTGAATGACAACTGGCTTAAAAACTAAATCAAGAGAAAACATATAAGATATAAGAGATAGCCACAGAAGTAGTTGTACTTCTTAAAGATTGAGTAAGAGTCTATGTAATGTTCTGACAAACATAATGGAAATAATGTGTGGGTATGATGCACTCACAGCATACACCTCTGCCAACCAGGAAGTGCATCCGCTCCTCTCTTCCTCCTGAAGCCCACAGCTCATCAGGGACATATTGTACAGCACCAACCTGTCTGCGGACTCCACCAGCATCAAGTGATTGGGAGACTACTCACAACTAGAGACATGAAATACTTTTGTTCTCGTCACAAGATTCTTGGATTCAATGTCCAAAAAAAAGGAGGATATTTTTGCATGTTTCTTACCATTGAGATTCTACACAATGGATTAGTTTAATTTAATACATAATTCTGTATGTGAAATATCTAGGAAGGTAAACAATATGTATCTTAGTTTTGTTGGTAGACCAGTCGTCCTATAACCAGAAGGTTGATGGTTTGATTACCACTGCAACCTGTGCATACTGCCATTGTGTCCTTGGGCAAGACACCTCACTTCACCGGCATCAAGCGTTTGGGAAAAATTACAACTAGACACATTAAACCCTTTTGTTCTAATTAGAATTAGAATTACAATTCTTGGATTCAGCTTAGAAAAAAAGAGGTCATTTTTGCATGTTTCTTATCATTGAAAAGCTACACAATACTGGTTTAATTTACTATGGTTTGGTAGGTAAAATGTCTGGGTAGGTAAAACAATATGTATATTAGTTAAGTTGCTGTCGTCCTACAACCATGGCTGATGGTTTGATTCCCGCTGCAATCTGTGCATACTGCAGAACTTAGTCCTGTCCTCAGGTCTCTGCACTGGCTTCCTGTCACTCAGAGAATAGACTTTAAAACAGCTCTGCTTGTGTATAAGTCTCTCTATGGCTTAGCACCAAAGTACCTCTCTGACATGTTGAACCATCTCGGACCCTGAGAACATCAGGCACAGCCCTTCTACTGCTGCCCAAAGTCAGGACTGAACACGGTGAAGCAGCGTTTCAGTTTTATGGAGCTAAATTCTGGAATAGTCTCCCTGAAGATGTTAGACTGGCCTCTACTCTCACAATGTTTAAGTCCAGGCTGAAAACTGTTCTGTTTAGCTGTGCATATGACAACTGAATGTTTTTCTTATCTTCACTCTTTTTATTTTTTTATTTAATTAATCTTAAAGGTACTGATTGTTGTGTTTTTAATTGTATTATGTTCTTTAACTTTTCTGTAAAGCACCTTGAATTGCCTTGTGTATGAATTGTGCTATACAAATAAACTTGCCTGGACTTGCCTATTAAATTATTTATGCACATTAAATAGTTTATTATGTATTTATTATTATTTTAAAAACAACTCTAACCCTTCATTGGAAGTCTTCATCTGATACATCAGACGGGTGACACAGACTTGGACTCGGCTGGCACACTTGAACTCGATGATGACCTGAATCACCATACTGTACGGATGACTACAACACCAGCTCATTATCTGCCTAAATATTCTTCACAGCCATTTGAAATGTTCTCATCCTGAGGTCACTTACAAGAAGACACTCAACGTCACCCCATAAATGTGTATGAGCCATGTCTGACTGTATCATTTAAATTGTTAACATTATTTGGTGTTAGAAATGCTCTGTTTGCATTTTATAATGCATCGAATGCTTTTCTGGCCACTCAAATACAATTGCATTATTCATTCACTCCATACACTGGTGGTGGTAAACTATGCTTGTGTAGCCAAAGCTGCCCTTGGGCACACTGATGGAAACATGGCTGCCAGTTTACACCTACGGCCCTTCTGACCACGACTGAACACCAATCACACACTCAGGCTTACCCAATGCGCCACAGCCGCCCCAAATTTAATGTTCTGGGTTACACAAAAATTTAGTTCAATAAGAAGCACACTATTATATTTGATTATATTTTGTGACTTGGTACTTTCTCCTAATCAACTAGACTAATCTACAGATAAAACAAAGAAATCTATATCCACTATAAAACCTTCCAATCATCTTGGAGTTTGCAGAAGTTGTGACCATGCACCACACTGAGCTGCAGAGCTGGAGATAAGCAGTGACGTCGGCTGACTGAGACTGTGGGAAGTTTCCAGTGGCTTCCTGTTTCCCACTTGACACATTTCACAGGCCATTACACATACTCTATAAACTCTCTTTATTGCCTGTCTGGATGTTCTTCAATCTCTGTGATACACGAGCTCCCTCTGGTGGCAGAAAGACAGAGTAGATACATTGTTTTTCTCGTGCTTACAACTATTTTTAGAATAGTAAAATTTGTATAATAATTGTATATAATTTGCTAAAGACCTAATTAATGGACTAACAGGAAGTGAAAAGGGACTATTGTTAATTTTGGGAAATATCTCTTTTGGTTGTCTGTGTTCCATTTTCAATTTTCCTTATTTAAATGTGCATGCCTTTGTACATATAGTTTTTGAATAAATCACTACTGCTACCACAGTTGAACAATACACAATTAAAATCCTGTTGTATCTATGTAGAAACTGTATGCAAAACTGACCTACAAGTTGAACCGTTTTAAGAGCATTCAACTGATTTATGTTATTTATTTATTTATTTATTGCAGTGACAGCATTTCTTCAGCAGGGGGCAGCAGACACATGAAAATCTGCCCTGGCCTCTCTCGCGGAAAAAAAGCAATAGAGAGGTGCAAATGGAAAGATTTAATCACTTATGTTTTTTGGTGCCCTATTGTATGGACTTTATCCAGTGATAAATTTGCAAAGTGATCAGCCAGCGGCCAGTCAGTTCATGATGTGTGGTGACCCTGAATGGAAAAAAGCTTAAAAGCTAATTTAAATTCTTTCTGCAATTGTCTTTCAAGGTATATTCTTAAAGGCTCAGCTCACTTATGCTCTGACCTTGTTGTGACACATTGTATGCACACTCTTCAAAGTTTGCAGATAATAGACTAAATAGTTGAACTAGGTTTTCCACCACAAAACATACATGGTTTTCAAAAGTATGTTTGAGTAATGTCACATTTCTGAGAAAGTTCGTGTTTCATTGCTTCCACAATAGTGTAGAGCAGTATTTCCTAATATCTTTTTCAGGGTAGCCAAATTTGGATTTTCCATAATTATCGAGACCCAGGTTTAGCACGGTTATGTCATAATTTCTTATAAGTCTGGCTTTTCTTTGGTATTTCAATTAATTCTACCAGAAGTTGTTATTGTAGGTTAAATTAATGCTATGTTTGTTACTTTTCTAAGAATTTCTTTCCTTTTCCACTTTGACGATGACACAACAAGACCATTTCTAACTGTAATTTTTTAGGGAACCCATTTAAAATCTTTGGTGACCCACATTTGGGTCCCAACCCAGTATTTGAGAACCTCTGGTGTAGAAAATTATATTGTATTCCCAGTATTTCTTCCATTGTCACCAAAATCTTAAGTAGAATTGATCTTACTAGAATTGAGCACTGCCTTTTGTCCATTCTCTTGTACTCATTCATCTTTTTCTTTCACACCAACTAACTAAAATCTGTCCATTTCATTCTTTGCTTTTATCCATGCAACCAATTACTGCTTGTCTAGACCTTTCCCTCTATGAATAAATCTGAATTGAGGCATAGTCCGTGATAATAACCATCGAAAAACACAAAGTATGAAATGAAATAAAAGGCGTTCTAAACACTCCTCACTGATTCGTCATCCTTTACAGCCCAGCACCAGAGCCCGAAGTGGGGGGTCTTTGGGAGGATTAACCCATGCTGCTTTGGGCCGGAGAGGCATGGGAGATGACATTAAGATGTGATGGAGGTAATTACAGTGCGTTTCCAGACCGCCGGGAAGTAGACAATAACAGCCTATTCACCTGATTACTTCTGTCCCCACATGCTTCTATCTGACCTTTTGGATCCCGTCCCTGATTGGCCAATATAAGGCTCATCTCCAAGTACTCATAGGAACCATAGATCTGATCAAACAATGCTGATACCTTCATTTCACTGTGGATGAGAAACCGAGTTATATGGCTTAGTCTGTTAATGTAAATTCACCACTATGATTGGGCGGTTATTTAAATGTATCTAGTCCGTACATGGTCAGACAATGAATCACACTGACATCACTGTTATTCATTGTCTGACCACCCACAGCTATAATTTAGTTACTTCTCACCAAGAACGTATCATAAAGCCAATTTTAACCATGTACTTTAAAGTATTGTAGAAAATGGATGGATTTTGTGTGGTCATCTAAGGTAAAAATGGACCTCAGTCGGTGTTTTCTTCAACCAATCACCACATCACAGGTGCACTAAGGGCTTGACCTCTTCGACCATACCGCTGTGAATGCAGTGTTAATGATGTGGTCAATATGTTGTGTAGCTGCAGGGTAAATAGGGCTTGCTTGTGTTTGAGTTGCTGTAGTTGTTGGTAATTAGATTGATTGTGAATGTCTATATTCTTCCACAGAGAACAACAATGGTATACTCGGCACAGCAAATGTGTCTGTCAGTTTGCCTCAGGTCAAATGTGGCAACTCGGGGTACCCACATTTCCACCAAAATACCTGATCGGATTTAGCACTGTCCTGTAATAGGGCTGGTATTTCTTTGGTATTTCAATTAATTTTACCAGATTTTAACTGAATGCTATTTTTTGTGCTTTTAAACATTTTTTTTCCCTTTTCCACTTTGACAATGATATACCAAGACCATGATGAGGGGACCCATTTAAAATTCTTGGTCACTCACATTTGGGTCCGGCCCAGTATTTGAGAACCATTACTTAATCCTGTACAGCAAAGCCTCCAAATATACATTATAAAAAAACTACATGACTATCTGCTACATGCTGCACTACAGTCAATGCCTGATTAACACACATAGGACCCTACCAGCATAGCTAATATCTGATGAAATACTAAAAATGTTGTTCTCTTCAAGAATTCAATGTCTCAAATAGTAAAACCAAATGAAAGACCACAACATTACAGTGACTGGATTAACAAACAAATAGCCCCAGTTTCCTGACCAAACACAAACACAGTGTGTAGACTGCTTCAATAGAGTGTTGTGAACAGCCTCACACTCACACACACTGCTGCACTAAGGGTCGGACAACCCCTTTTAACAAATTGCAGGCTGCTATATGGTCCTAGTCCTTCCAAATAACCATAGACTCTCTCAAAGACACACAGGCTCCTCCCCCTGGCGCTGCCGTGGAAACCCGTGTGCAGTATCCAAGCTCTTTAACTTACCCGTTTTCCTCCTTTTTCTACCCTTGGGAATCGCGCCATCACAAAGTTAGATGTGTTATTTTTCAAGCTGCACAAACGGTGTCCTCAAGTGAATACTGAGTAGATCAACAACACAATCTGCAGCCTTATTAGTGTTAGCTACAAATTTGGGTTTATTATGACTTGCATAGAAAGTCAGTCCTTAAGCATATGTATGTACTAAATGCTGCATTAATTTATAATACTATACGATATCTTGGTTGCTGTGGTGCTACTTTAGATCAGGGTAATAATAGGATGTATAACAGGTAATAACATAGATTTCCTGGTAAATAAGTCATTTTATGTAATATATCTGCCATGGTAACAAGAAACCTTTATAATTTGTGTTGATGTTATTGTGAGGGGTTGTTATAGGGTTGATAATAACACTAAAATAATTGGATATTAACTATAATTGCTATATTAAAACTTATCTATTACCTAACTATTACCATATTATTACCATATTATCATCATACTCTAAAGTGCTAACATTAACTTTGTCATGGCACCTGTGAGCAAGATGTAGGAACAAGTGAACATTTTGTCCGCAAAATTGAACGGTCTGAAGAAGCAAAATAGGCAACTGTAATGGTTTGAAAACTGCAGCTCTGAGGTATTCCCAGAGTATAAAGAACCATGCACTATTTGTTCCAAACTCTGGAGGGTTATATCCAGACAGGACTATGGCATAAATCCTAAACTCTATAGAACTCAATGTAAATAAATGAATAGAATTGAATAGTTGAGTATGGCCGAGGTGCAAGACAAACAGTGACTCACCCTTCTCTGGAGAGGGGTGTGAACTCTTATTATCCTCACTGCTACAGACAGACTGCTGAGTCATATACAGCTGTTTGATATTTCACAGCACCTCTGGAATTTAATTTTCCAAAGAGAATTTCACAATTTATGCAAGACAAATCACCTGAAGTTTTTCTAATATTTTATCTTTAATAAGAAATGAAAAAATATAATTAGGAGGTTGTACAGTATGGTGTAACAGGAAAGTGTCATCTAACAATACATTAAATATATAAAAATATTAGTTTTGCATCATAAAAAACAACTAAAGCCCAAGATTATCATTAGTAAGTTTTAGGTCACATGTTCTAATGCTACAACATAATACTATAAAGTCTACTTCACAGTTTTCAAAGACTTTCTGCTCTCAGAGTTGAGATGAGATCCTTAGGGACATTTAGAGTGGCATTTCATTTATAATTGATAGCTTTGATTAAAT
Organism: Hypseleotris klunzingeri; assembly: GCA_036025195.1. Taxonomy (NCBI): domain Eukaryota; kingdom Metazoa; phylum Chordata; class Actinopteri; order Gobiiformes; family Eleotridae; genus Hypseleotris; species Hypseleotris klunzingeri. The sequence continues at coordinate 9,292 of JAVQJW010081012.1, forward strand.
AATGTCACATAAATCAAATTGTCAGGCTTTACTTTTCCAGCCACAATGCTGCTGCAAATGAGAGAGGCCGGAAGCCACAAATACAAGCGGTCAATAAAAAAATATGTTTTATTAATTAGGTTTTCCTGTAGCCTGAATTTTGAATGGCATTTTAAAATAATTTCTGATTGTACCAAAGACTAGCTGCCTATATTGAACTCATTTTAAAACAAGACTTTTTACAGTTTGTAACTGTCTTTATTTACAACAGCTGTTTCCACTGAGTGGTACAAGGCATGGATTGGGAAAGTGCACTGTCTATTGCCAACAGGGTTCCATCATTTGATAAATGACAGTGTGAAGCAGCAGCTACAGCATTAACTCTAAAAGGAAGCACTGCCAACAGCTCTAAGTTTTGAACATCCACTTTACATTTGTGTGACCTCTCTGTTTATGTAGCAGGGGTCACTTTAGTGGTATCACTGCTGTGGTAATGTAAGCCTATTTGTGTTCGCTAAACCAAACTATACTGACCCGTCCCGTCCCATAGCACTCAGAGGAAAAGAGGCTCCAGCGATTATCCTCAGCCTTCAAAGAACCGGACAAAGAAGGAGCAGACGGAGTGCCAGCCCTCGCTGCAGTAGCTCTGCACTGGCTCCATGTCGTTGACCACTCCGTCCTCGTCAAAGCCTGTCCTCTCCTCTCGGTTCTTCGCCTCCTCCGAGCTCTCATCCTCCTTCTTCTTCTTCCTCTCAGTCTTCCCACTGTCTGCACTCTTCCCCGCTCCTCCCTTCTTCCTCCCAGCCTTCTTTTCCTCCTCAGCGCTGTGTTGGGCCAGTTTCATATGAGCCTCAGCTGGAGCTTTCTTACACGTTTTGGCCTTCAGGACCTTCTCTCCTTCACAGGCGTTCTGTCTCTTCTTCAGCTTCCCCACCAGCTGCTTCCAGTACTGACTGGACTTAACACCATAGGCCTCACACAGGTCCGGCTTACCTGCATAACGACACCAGTACCTGCAACAACCAGGAAGGAAAATGTTTCATTTTTAATTGGTTTGTTTAAAGCTCACATGGACATTAGTGCTTGACAGAGCACAACTGCACACTATGGCTTCAATCATCGAGGGTAGAACTGATAACCCAATATAACTTTATGGCATTAATTTAACCTCGGAAGTTGGAGGCACCTAAAACATAATGCCCAAGTTTGGGACAACATTTACACCAACAGTTCATTAGGTTGGTCAATATGAGTAAAAACATGTGATCCATTTGTAAAGCAACACATTTCTTCAAAAACTAAACAAAATCTAAAGTAAGCATGACTTCTCACCTCTGGTCTCCCTGGTTGTCAATGGTACAGTTGACTGTGAGGCTCACCAGACCTTCTCCAGATGTTTGCCAGATGCAGCGGTGTCCATCCTTGGTGCTGAGTTCTCCAGAGCTGGGCACAGAGCGGTTCCTGGCTCTCCTGGTAGGGGGCGCACTGGAGGGAGGGGGTGTGCGGGGTTTGTCAGGTTTAGGTTGCCCCGGCTGTTTCTTAGCCTCATGGAGCGCAGGGAGGAGGAGCAGAACCAGAAAGAGGAAACTTAAAGGTATGGTGTTCATGTTGGCTGTGAAGGGAAAATAAACCACACTGTAAAACACAGTAGTACTAGTATCTTACAAAACGAACTTGTTTAAACTCATTTCCGGTAAATAGTAAGTTACTTTTTTACATGTTATAAAACAAACCCAAACTTGTCAAGAAATAGAGATTTTATTTTTATTTCTACAAAAAAAAGCAAGTTATGCAAAAAAATATTTTAAGTAGTCTTTCTAGGCAATCTACAAAATAAATCATTGAACTTGAATCATTTAATTTAAGAAAACAGAAACAATTAGTTGTAACCGGTTTCCCCAATTTATTTTAGAATGATTTTTCTTGTCAGATTTTACACAGTATAGTTCAACATCATAGAAACGGGCAGTTCTTAAGCCCATATACAGGAGTAGTCATCCATCCATCCATTTTCTTCCGCTTATCCGGGGCCGGGTCGCGGAGGCAGCAGTCTAAGCAGGGACACCCAGACTTCCCTCTCCCCAGACACTTCCTCCAGCTCTTCCGGGGGAACCC
>JAVQJW010081143.1:0-13482 GCA_036025195.1 Hypseleotris klunzingeri
TAACTAAATCTCAAAAGCAGCAGCATTTAACTCGAAAGCAATTGTCACTCATTCATTTAAAATATAATATTATAATCCTTACCAGTCGGACACCTCCATAAAATCTTCCAGTTCACTCATAGATATAATATCACGAGGCCCAAATCTTGAGTGAGTTGGGTTATCAATCTGACTTCCACCCTCTTGTGAACCACGTGTGCTATAAACTGCATTTGTGTGTGGTTTGTCCTTATTCTTAACTGTGTCCATATAAGGGGTTTTCTCTGATGGGCTATAGCTATACCCTACATCAGAGTCTTCATATCTGTGGTTTTGGCTAGCCCTGATTGTTTGTTGGTCCTGTGTGACAGTTGCTGGTGCCATTGACTGATGTAGTGAGCCAGAGGAGGTAGCAGCAGATTGGGAGACTTTGGGATAGTTAGGGTCACCTTGATAGGGTGCACTAGGCTTGCTAGAAGGGTGCTGTTGTGGCTTGGCTTGTGTTTGAGGTTTAGGCTGAGTTTGTGGGTACGCTTGGAGAGGCTGCCTTTGGGGAGCGTTCCTACCAGACTCTCTCACATTTAGCTGAACGTACTTTCCTGTCTCTGGGTCAAAAAATGTTTTTGTTTTCACCTCCACAGGCACGTCCACCACATAATACTGACCAGAGCCTACGTCCTGCATCACTCTTCGTTGTGTGACCGGGTAGGACTGGGGAAAGCCTGATTCTACTTGGTACAGGGTCACTGGTTTAGGTGCATGGTGAGTGGGAGAAGAAGGGACGTGAGGGATTGTCTTAGGAGCAACAGAATGTGAAAGGGAACCAGTGTTTTGGGGTGACATGGGGATAGATACTGGGGCAGTGGTATGTGGAGATGCAATGGGAAGGGAAATAGGTGCAGAGGCATGAGGTGATGTATGGAAAGAGCGGTCTGTGTGGGAGGATGACAGGCTTGATGCTGGTGTGGGGGCGTGAGCAAGAGAAACCGGAGGAGAGAAATGCGGAGTGGCCATGGCATGGGGGTTAGATTCCTCAGTCAGGGAAGCTTCATCATCTATCACTGTTTTGGACGATTCCTTTTTCAATCTCCGTGTAGCTAGCCTCTTTGCACGACGTAGGGCTTTCTCACTCTTAGGGGGAACAGCTGGAGGTTTCCCAAATGAACGGGATATGTCACTGCTAAAGCTGCAGGCCGATTCTGGCCTCTCAGAGTCATACAGTGTCCTTATATCTGCTAGGTCACCTGCACTAGTGGCAAAACTCTCCACATCCTCTGACATGTTGCTAATGATAGAGCGAGAATCTTCTTCATCTAGAACAATACTTCGTCTTGAATAGGGTCTGTGCTGTGGTACAGGGGTAGAGTAACCCTGTGTAGAAGGCTCTTTTGGAGGAACAGGTTTGTTAAATCCTGCATCTGTGTAGACCGGAGTACCAGCATTTAACCTTATCACATCTTGTTCTGCGCTTTTGTCCTGGACCCGCTCCATTGGTGAACCCACCCGAAATTCCTCTCCAAAGTCTTTATGGAAACGTGGTTTAATGGACTTAGTGAGAGAGGATCCTCGAATGGTGTTGTCTTTCACTTTAAACATGAAGGGCTTGGTTCCCAGCGCTGGAGAGGAAGCAGCACTGCGAGGTAAGGATGGGGCTGGAGACACTGGAGCATATGGTGTATTACATACTGAGTCCTTTGCTGTTTCACGTGCATTTGTGTTGTTTCTTATCTTGGAAGGTGAGGTCTTCTCTGCTTCTGCTGAGGTCAAACTGTAGTATTGCAGAGCTTCTGTTTTCTGCTCATCTGTTTCAGAGGGCCTCTTCTGATTTGCTGACTCTCTTGCTCTGGTTTCCAATTTCCTCTGAGGTAGGGCCTGCTCTCTGATGACTTTAGTATCTTTCCCAGTTGCTGCATGGCTCTCTTTGTGCATTTTATTTTCTCCGAGCTCAGCTTTGTTCTGCTGCTGTAACTGCTGTCTCCTTTTCTCCTCTTCAAGTTGAGCCTCTTGTTCCTCCTCTATCTGTCTTCTGATTCTTTCCTCTTTGATGAATGCAAGTCTCTTGTTGTCTTCCTCCTGTCGAGCACGTCTTTGTTTTTCAACCAGAGCCTCTTTTCTCCGCTGCCCCTCTTCTGCAGCTCTATTCTGTTCTTCTAGAGCAGATCTCCTTTGCTTTTCTTCCTCCAAAGCTGCTTTCTTCTTTTTCTCCTCAATCAGAGCAGCCTTCCTCAGCCTCTCCTCCTCTGCAGCTTTTCTTCTCTGCTCTTCAATTAAAGCAGCTTTTTTCTGCTGTTCCTCTAAAGCGGCCTTCTGCTTCTGTTCTTTAGCTTTTCTTTGCTCTTCTTCGAAGGCTGCTCTCCTTTTTTGTTCTTCAATTATAGCAGCTTTTCTCTGTTGTTCTTCTAGTGCAGCCTTCCTCTGTTTTTCCTCTAAAGCAGCTCTCTGCCTCTGTTCTTCCAGTGCCATTTTTTGTTTCTGTTCTTCAAGAGCTGCCTTTCTCTTTTGTTCCTCGAGTATGGCAGCTTTTCGTCTCTGTTCTTCAATTAAAGCAGCTTTTTTCTGCTGTTGTTCTAGAGCAGCTCTCTGCTTCTGTTCTTCGTTTCTTCTTAGCTGTTCTTCGAAGGCTGCTCTCCTTTTTTGTTCCTCAATTATTGCAGCTCTTCTCCTCTGTTCCTCCAAAATGGCTTTCTTCTTTTCTTCTTCAATTAACTGAGCTTTCCTTTGCTGCTCTTCTTCCATCTTTCTCTGCTGTTCCTCCAGCGCTGCCTTTTTCTGTTGTGCTTCTTCAGCAGCTTTTTTTCTCTGTTCTTCAATTAAAGCTGTTCTTCTCTGCTGTTCTTCTAGAGCAGCTTTCTGCTTCTGTTCTTCAGCTTTTCTCTGCTCTTCTTCAAAAGCTGCCCGTTGCTTTTCTTCTAGTTTTCTTTGCTGCTGTTCTTGAGCCATCTTGTTCTGCTGTTCCTCCAGAGCAGCTCTTCTTTTCTGTTCATCTAAAGCAGCCTTTTTCTGCTGTTCTTCCAAAATACCTCTTTTCTTATCTTCTTCCAGAGCAGATTTTCTTTTCTGTTCCTCAAAAGCTGCTCTCTTTTTTTGTTCCTCAATAATGGCAGCTTTTCTCTGCTGCTCTTCCAAAATGGCTCTCTCCTTTTGTTCTTCAATTAGCATGGCCTTCCGTTGCTGCGCTTCTTGAGACATCTCTCTTTGCTGTTCTGCCATCTCAGCTTTTCTTTGCTTCTCCTCTAGAGCGTCCTTCTGCTTCTGTTCCTCAATATTTCTCTGCTTTTCAAGAGCTGTCTTTCTTTGCTGTTCCACGAATAGTGCATTTTTTTGTTGCTCAGTTCTATGTTCATTTTGAGACACTTTTGTCTGTTGCTTCTTCTCAACAGCTCGTCTTTGCTCTTCCTTGTTTAATACTACTTTCTGATACTTTTCAAGAACACTACTTTTCTTGCCATCAGTTAAAGCATCTTTTCTTTTATCTTCCTGAGCTGATCTTTCTTTTGCTTCATCTTGTTTGGCTCTTCTCTGGTGTTCTTCTGAACTAAGCGGTAGAGTAATTTGTTGCTGCTTTTCGTGAACTACAGCAGGCATCTTCTGATGGTCAAAAACTTTGCTTTCTTCTTTTTTTCCATTTGCTTTTGCCTCTGGATTAATCTGCTCCACTTTAGTCTCTGTATGTCTCTCAGCCTCTTTCCTGCGTCGTTCCCTGATCGTCGTAGCGATGGCCTCCCTCTCTTGTGCCCGCTGCTCCTCTTCTCTCTGGGCGGCTATTTTTGCTTCCGCAGCTAGGGTCGCTCTGCTTTTCTCCAGCACCTGCTTGATTCTGTCATCATTGGTTTCCTTATTAATATGAAATGATTTATTTTCAGGTTTTGCATTTTCAATCTCTTCTTCGATTAGACTTGGTGTGTTTTTGTGTGTATTTTGTGATCCCTTATCTATATTTTCTTTGTCATCTGTTTTTTCTTTGTCTCCCAATTTAAACATCCCAGTCCTTTGATGTTCCTTTTCACTAATGGGAAACACAAGTTCTTTCGGCTCTTTGTTGAGTTTTTCTGAGGCATCCGACTTACTTTGTGACCTTTTCTCTTTGTCTCTGACCTCTTGTGAGTCCACTGTAAACACTGGGCGTCTGCTATGGCGACTCTGTATCAGAGGAAAAAATCCTTCTTTTTTGTTTGGTGGTTGTTCTGGGACAGTGTCCTCATTGTCATGTGAAACTATTACCTTTAGTCTGGCATAATCAGCAATTGCAGATATCTCTGGTATTGGGACCTTAGGTTTGGGCTTTGGTTCAGCCTTACCAGTATTTGCATTTTCCAACACAATCTTTGTGCTTTGCCTCTCCTTTGACGTGTGATGTCTTCTGGTGTGATGAGAATGACTAGGCCCTGTTTTCTCATCCTTATTGAGTTTATCATTAGGAACGTTCCCTCCCTGTTTTGAAGTTTTCATGTTTCCATCTTGCATGCTTTCTGAACTAGATTCAGGTGTTTTGGGTTGACGTTTTTCTTCTTTGAGTGATTTATTGCTGACTGTGTCTGAGTTTGACTCTAACCTTGGTAGTTCCCGTTCCTTTGAGGCAGCATCTGGAATTTCTCCAACATCAGTGCTATTGTTCTGTGGTTCACTGTCTCGTTTCTCAACTTGAAAGTAACCTTCTTCAGTTGGCTGTTTTTTTTGCTCATCACAAGTTCTTTTTTCTATTTCTGTTTTACATGTTTTAGTGTTTACACCAGGTACATTATTGATATCTTGTTGATTGCTTTTTTTCAGTAACTCTGCTTGCTTTCTAACACTTGACAACACTTTTGGAACATCACTTTCTTTTTCATTGTTTGAAGAAATGTGTTCATTTTGAGAGACTTCTTTCCTAGTGTCTGATTCACAAGAAGCACCATTTTTTACCTCATCAGTTACAGCTGGCACAACTCGAATAGCAATGCTGTCAATATGCAAGTTGTCTTGTGAGTTTTCAATATTACTTGATGCAGCAGGTGAGCTACATTTGTTTGCATTTATTGTTGGTTGCATACTTCCAGTAATCTTCTCTTGATCCTTGATGGCACTAGTTTCCTGGGTTGCTTTAGGTGTTTTGTTTGTGTAGCCCATAGTTTCTTCTGGTATTATGCTGTGTTTGTTGGGAAGGAATTCTGTTTCAGCTAACACTTTATTTTTAGCCGGTACAGTGACCACCGAGGGCACCCATTTTACAGCCTGGTGTTCGGGGGCTTGTGTTTCACTTTGAGGTCTGTCATTTTGTAAAGAGCTTTGCTGTTTGGGTAGTATATTGGAAGTGACGCTGTTAGTCAAATTTTTCTTTGTATTTTCCATGACTGAGTCTATTGCTATTTTATGATTACATTGCTTTTGATTGTAATTTTGTGTGTTTCTGTTTTCAGAAAGTTTATCTAGTTTTGTTACATCTCCAGTGTTTGGGCCATGTTTTACAGAAACCTCTTGTTGGACTGCTTGTTCTGCCTCTCTATTGCTTTCTAAAGGAATTGGTTCTCTTACTGTCACCATTATTCCCATTATCTCTACAGAATTGTTTTGTACATTGGTTTCATTCTGACCAATCACAAGTTGAAGTGAAGGAGGTGCTTGGTCTAAATCCACTTGTTTCGAAGGTTTGTCCTCATGTAAAGTGTTTGGTTGCACTTTCTTTTTGTCAAGTATTTCTTTTCCTTTTACCGAACTTTGTCCATCTCCTTGAACTTGGCTGGATATTTTGTCTATGTTGATACTTTTCATTGGGAGGTTTTCACTTAATTCATTACTGATAGTTGTTTTTTCGATTGAAGTTTTATTATTTATGTTTGTTGCAGGCTGACTAGAGGCTGTAGTTTTTTCTGTCACTGCAGGAGGAGGAGGTGAAAACTGTTTTTGTTTGACGTAATTTATTGCACCTTCTTGCTTTTTGCATATCTCCTGTGTTGGTGGCTTTTGTCTTATGCTCATATTCTGGTTCAAAGTTAGTGGTTTTGCAGGATTTTTAATCCCATCTCTTGTGGCAAATCCTTCTTTAATTGCAGAAATTTCTTTTTCAGCATGAGCTTTGATTTTTGATGTCAGAATCTCCTGCTTTGTTTGAGCTCTCTCTTTATGAGTGAGGCCTCTTGAATTAGTTTCTTTACTAATGGTATGGTCAGTAGACTTAGGTTTTCTTTCTACCCGGAGCTGTTTGGTGCCATCTCTCTGTGAAGCCTCAGTTTTTTCCACTTTTTCATTTGGCGCCTTGTTCAGCACGTTTTCAGCATTTTTATCAGTTCTTTTATCTCCACTGTCTGGTAGTTTACTTGAACTGGATAATTTAAAATCTTTAGATGATTCACTGTAGATATAATGACTTCCAGTTGGGTCGTCAAATAAATTAATGTTTGTTTTATTAGTTTCTGTGGTACTTAATGTGGGTTCATTGATTGAGCTTGTCTTTTTATTTAAGTTTGTTTGGATTTCAGTTTTAACTTCAACAGCTGCTGTAGATTCAAGACTGACCTTACTCTCCACAATGGATGCTTTCACATATTTATGTCGAATTAGCTCATAATCATCTGCACCTCTGTCGGCTTGATTTAAACTTGGTTTCATGATCAGTGACTCTTGTTCTTTAGGACATGAATTATTATCACCATTTATCTTGTCAATATTTTCATTTTCGTTTTGAACTTTCTGCTCTTCTTTCATTTTTTCCTTTATTTTGGCCAATTCTGCTTTGGTTTTTGCTAATTCAGTCTTTGCCTGTTCCACTTTATCTGGTTCTTTTTCTTGTTGTGTGGGTGAGGATTTAGATGAACTCTGCTGTGTATCATCAACTTTAGTTCCAACTTCTTCACTTTTGTCCACAATTTCTGCATTCTCCCTCTCATTTTGTGGCTCAACTATGGTATCTTTGTTAAGTTTTAAAGCTATAACTTGTACATCATTGGTATTTTCCTCTAGTTTTGCTTTGACCTGATTTTCCCTGTTCTTTTCTTTTACAGCTTGCTTTGTTTCACTCATTTCTTCATGCTGCTCTTTCTCTGTGAGCTCTCTTTCAACATGCGCGGCCCCATCTTTGACTAGTTCTGTTGTGACGGTGTCCTTATGAGTGGGCTCAGGTTTAACTTGCTCTATTCTGGCCAACTCGTTGCTCTGTGCCAGTTCACATTTTATGGGCTCCTCTTTTAGCTCCTCGGAGTTAGCATATTCCACTATGACCTGCTCCTCTGGCGTATGTCTTTCTGGCTCGGGCTCGATCATGTGCCTTGGCTTGTCTGTCACCTCCTGTAGTTCATGCTGCTCTGCTTTTGCTGTTTGCACTCGTAACTGTTTTATCTGCTCCTCTAATGTTAGGACATGTTCATCTTGAACATTAATTATTTTGTCTTTTTCATTCAACATATCTTGCTTTTCTTCTTTGTGTTGCTGTGGTGTCTCTTTGACCTTTTCTGGACCCATTTCCTTCATTAAACTCAGCGCTGCTTTGTCTGCGTCTTTTTTAGTCTGATCTAAAACAACATGTCTATCCTTTTCGTGCTTTTCTGTTGAAATAGTTTGTATTTGTTCTTTTGCATCTACATTGTTCTTGCTGTTTTCAAAGTGCACAGCTTCTTTAGGCTCTATGTTTTCCGTCCTGTTCTCTTTAATGACTGGCTCTTCCCCCTGACCTGATTCCCCTGCATGCAAAGTATTTCCTCCATAAGAAGAAATGATGGCTTGTTTTTTAGGTTCTTGATCGTAATATTTATGATTGTCATGAGGGGCATAATTTTCTTTCATTTTGTTTTCCTTATCATACTCTTGGGACATTGGAGGGGCATAACTGTCTCTATATGTTCTAGGCTGGTATTGAATGTTATAGCCAGGATTATTGCCAGTATTAAGAGGTGCATATTGTGGCATACTGTGATTTGAAACATCCGAACTGACCATCCCATGGGGCCCTGCACTGTAATTGTCTATTAAAGTCTTTGATTTGGTTTCACTATTGTAGTTGAGTGAATTTAGTTCTCCCTGTGTATTTGCTCTTTGGTAGGCATTTTGGTTATTCTTTACTGGGGTAATTTCTGCCTTCTGTATTGCTTGTCTGTTCATCTGCCCCCACTTATCTTGGGAATAAACATTATTATAATCATATTTGTTCTCTTTTAGTTGATTGTATCTGTCCACCCCTATAAATTCCCCACTCGCCGCTTCATTAAATTGCTGTTTGCCATTAGCTTTACTTACAAAGTCGCTGCTCTGGTTGCCTGCGCTAAACCTCTGCATTTCTACTGCTGTGTTGTGCCCTAGCCTGTTTACATAATTATCACTCACGCTATTGTTATAGGGAGTAAATGATGATAAGTTTTGGTAGGGATTCTGTCCATTAGCCAGCTGATTGTTAGTGTAATACTGCGGTGTGAAGCCAGTGAACCCTTGATGATGAGCTACCTCACCTTGGATCTGCGGTCTGTAGTATTCACTTGAGTTTTGTCCCGGATAGAGCTGTTGGGAATTCTGTAGCATTCCTGGATTATAGACTTGGTATCCATACTGTTGTAAGCCAGAATCTAACCTGTTAACTTGCTGTTCCATGGGATTTAAAGGTTCACTATCTGGAAACTCAGGAACGTCTATTATAAAGTCTTTAGGTGGCTCCTCTTTGTATTTTTCCTGAGTTTCTGGGCCTTTAAATTTGGAAGGATCGTAAGTGCTTTTCACTCTCTTCCTGTTGTCTTTGAGATTGTAGAGGAGACTGGCTGCCCTTGATTTGTAGCTTGACATTTTGATGTCAGGAGTTGCCCCCCTGCTCTCAGCCCTGACTGGTGCATGTTCAATTGGCTGGGGAGAAACTGTATGTTGCTCTGGGACCTGCTGTGTTATTGGAGGTGGTGCATATGGCGACCCTAGCATCATATTATTGGGAGCTGTGTAGAAGTTAGCCCCACCCATCATATTGGGCATCATTGCGTTACTACCATACGGGTTTAAGTTATTGTTGTTGTAAAATACTCCCAGACTCTGCGTCTCTAGATTGTGCTCTGCCATCATCTTGATTTTTTGTTGAAGAGATTTGACAGAGCTAAGTGTGTCCCTGACTTGCCTGGACATCTCACTGGAAGGTGATGCAGTGGACGGCCTTTGTGATGGTAGTCTGTTAGCACCCGTACTTTGAGCCCGCTTCCTGTATGTGTAATGTCCTGCCACCTCCGATTCACAGCGTTTCTCCACTGCTGAAGCTCTCTGCATCACACTAGAGGTTGAAGTTGAGCGCTGAGCATTCATAGGAACACCTGGAGCAAATGTATTCCTGTGATATCCCATTTCCGGATTCATAAACATTGAAGGAGGCTGTTGAGACTGCTGCAGTGAAAGCTCTTTATACATTGGTGTCTCGTACCACTTGGGAAACTCAGAACAGGGCAAAAACCCAGACACTTGGCCTTGTTGGAAGGGAAACCTGTTTTGGTCCCTCCACACTTTAAAGGGGCTAAACTCACTGTGGATAAAGAAGTTAGAGTTACAGTTGGCCTGCGTGGACATGCTGAACATGTGTTTACTGTGGGAAGATCTCATAAAAGATGAAGCCGAATTCATTTGAGAGATAGCTGCTACCTCTGAGGAGTAGTGGTTTGTGTTCTGGGATGAGAATAGCCCTGCAGATGGGAAATAAGGGGCGTTCATATTTTGTTGATATGAAAATTCAGACAGCTCCCTCTCTATACTCATAAGAGCTGATTTGTCCCAGCTCGTCTCCTCATTATAAAGTGTCCCGTCCATCACTCTGTCCTGTTGTCCGTCAGTGTTAAAGGCTCTGATAAGAGAAGAGACCCGAGAGTGACTCCTGCGCTGCTGGGAGCTCACGTCAGTCGCACCATTACTGTAATGGGACAGTTCATTGAGTGGGACGTCCTGCTGAGGTCCTTCCACAAAGGAGTGCTGGAATGTGGCAGAAAGCCTCCCCTGTGACCCTCTCTCTCCACACACTCCCCACTGTTGATCTTTGTGGATCTCTGCTCCATATGTTCCTCTGTACATCCAGTCCTGTCCATACTGCTGCACTCTCAGACTGAAGCTCTCTTGGGCTGTCCTCTTCAGCTCCTCTCTCTCTTGGACACTGTGGCTAAAGGCCAGCTGTCTGTCCGTCTGAATGGCCAGCTGTCTGTCCGTCTGTATACACGGTGAGGCTGACAGGTCTGAGTCATTATAGACGGCCTCATCTCCAATACACAGGCTCCTGAAGGCTCTGTCTGTCAGACTGCTCACCTCGCGGTCAGTCTCCGTGTCGCTGTATCCTCCATCATTCTTTTTCTTGTGGCTGCTCTTTCGATTTGAGCGGCGCTTCTCCAACGTCATCATGATGTAGGCTCGCTGGAGCAGAGAGCTCTAGCCTCAGGAGACTGATCATCTGAGGTCTGCACAATCCTGAGATCCAGTCTCCAGCATAGTCCACCTTAGTCCTCAGTGTTTGTTTGTGTTCTAAAAAAAAAGGATAAAGTATTGTTAGTTTGTACTAAGCATGTAGTAGAGTGCTGTCTCAACAACAAATCATTTTCCTCTTATTGTGCACAATTTTTGTATTGTTCAGCCCAAAGAATTTCAGTATATACATTCAATAAATACTGTAATACTCCGTGATTTTCTTTATGATGCCTGCACAGTCTAAATGACTGTTGTTGGGTTTGATTTAGTAATTCTTTGCTTTTCTATTAGGCCTGAATGTACATTATGCAGTTCTGAGAACTGTCTGTAATCCCTGCATCAATCACTCTGACCTTCACATGTTGTGAATAAAACCACACTGTTGCTAGGCTCAGTCAAGACAGTCTCACGTGAGATATTTTACCCGTGCAGTGTTAGATGGCCACACACAAACACACATGAACCCTACACTGGAAGAAAATGTGAATACTGGTGTTCTCATGGATTTAGTGTTACTGATTTATATTAAGGAATGTTTAATGTTAAATACAACTACATTTTTCTTGACTTTGAGGAAAGGGAGTTGTATAAATGCTGACCATTTTAAAGCAATAATGTAAGGTCACATCCATGTGCTGGTTATATTCCCTGCAGCTGCCGTCACTTTGTTCAGAATATCCAGTGATTTATTAATATCCTCTGGCCTGAAGACTGTCCCCCTCATTTGTTAAAAAAAAGTTACACTCTGCAACTTGGACCTACCGTCCTGTCTACTTCAGTCATAACTACAAAGTTTACAAAACAGCTTCTTAAAATATCAGATATCAGAAAAAATATAAACTTTCAAAGATTAAACTTCCACAAAAAGCCCTTTACTTTTAACTTCCAGTCACAAATCTCTACTTTGCACATGTCTCTTCTGTTCTGTAACATGAGGAAACTTCTTTAGTGTGTTGCTGAAACCTCTCCTGTCATACTGTTAGCATGATTTCTCTTCATTCCTGCGTGTGACAGGGTTATTTTTGTCTAGTGTGAAGCCTCAGACGCTAAAACCTGACACCAAAGAGGCCTTGTTTCATTGCCTCTTTGCCCAAATCTGAACAGAGAAGCAACAAATCTATCACTCTACCAAAATGTAAAATTCTTACAGGCAATATTTTGTAGGAAACAATATTGTACTGTAAGTAAAGTTTCAAATAAAAGTTTTAAATGTGCACTTAGAGTTTCAACTCACTGCTTGCATTTACATAAATTTAGACCTAAGTGTTAAAAGTAAAAAGTTTTTACTTACATGCCAGTTGTAATATCCATACAATCCAAACTCCTAAAACGTAGTCCTTTTTGAATGAAGCCTCGGTGTAGCTTTGCCTCTTGACTGACTATTGACCTGAATATAGTCCTCGGTCCTACAGTAAGTTTGAGCATTTGACCGATGCAGTGACTTGGGACTGGGGATCAGACAGAAATAGAGGAGTTGTCCCAGTGAGAGCGTCCACCGTGTAGAATGAGTGTCCGGGACTAGCATGTGGCTCCTGTGAGATCCTCTGGTGTCAAGTGTCAGGCAGATGAAACAAACAGCTTTACAACTACTATTTTTAAATCGCACCAGCTCACTACTTCGAACAATATAAAAGACAGGCAAACAGTAAGCAATATTGAAGAACAAAAACTTTAGCAAAAAGAGTTTAGAAGAAAATAAGTTTAAAATAGCCTTGTTGTGGTGTGTTTGGGGGTAGGGGTGCTAGTGTTGGCTTTACTTTGGGGCCACAGGGATACATAAATAATTCAATTGCCTCCCACTGAAGTCCCGCCCTCTGGACAGATCTGACAAGCACTGTATGTACAATACTGTCAACAAGTGGCCATTGGTCTGTGGTCTACTCTAGCTCTGTGCTCTTCACATATAGGCTCCAGCTCAGGAAATATTTGGCTATCTAAGTTTGAACTAAATTGGGACTAACACTAGTCTTAACCAATGAATGAAATAGACATCAAGGCAAATATACTAGTATAGACTATAGCAGGTCCAAACTATAGAAACTATATTGAACTAATCCAGGAACCAAACCAGGTCTAAATTAGGTCTAAAGTCTAAAAACAAAACAGTAGTCTACACATCAAATTCAAGCCTCCTTTCCTCCAGACTCATGAAACACTTGAGTGAATGGTGCCCTTAAGAATTATTGGCACACATAGTAAATATGAGGAAACAAGGCTGTAATTTTGTTTGTGTGTGTTTTTGTATTATCTTTTTAAAAATGTACACACAAAACTTACAAAAAATATGCACATTCAAATAAGAAACAATTCCAACACAAAACAGTTTTATAAAGAAACATATTTTTTAATTTTAATTACCAATTATTAGCAGTCATTAATCTGTACCTGTACCCCATTTTGAGATCCACTCCTGATGATTTATTCTAAAGAATTTTAAAAAGTTTTAGTAGATTGTAAATGTTCAATGTTTATTTTACTGTGAGTTTTGTACATTCACATAGTTTGAGCATGCAGCCACAGACCCCCTGCAGAAAAGGCCAAAAGGCAAAGGAAGAGGAGTGACTGTACCTCCCCCGTCACCCTCCTGTAGTCCCTCCCCTGTCCCGGGACGCTGCTATAATAGGGGTTTGCTGTAGTGCGTAGTGGCTGTCCCGGCTGCCCCGGCTGTATGATGGACACACACACATGGGCCCTAATGGAGACACACTACGCTGCACTGTCCACACACACAGCTGGTCTTCACATACAGCTCATAGTATCTGAGGAGTCACTTTTCTTAAATCATCTTTTAACTCTCACTCACTAACACACAGTATATATTTAAATAGAGCTAAGTTCATTAACATCACCAATCCACTTACAATTATAATTTAAGCACATAACTACTTTTACTGATTTTTAAATCTAACTGATAAAAAGAGATTGTACTGTACAACACGAGGCCTGCTGTATGGTGACTGGGAGATTCTGGTTCACTTAGTCCCCCTTGTGGAGAAGCCTAGAACACACCATCAGTTCTACTAAATGTGCTATTTATTTTAGAGTAGATGCAAACTTAACTTTATGTATCTTCAAAGGAAATAAGTCGGAAATAGTAGTGGTTGCACATATAGACAATCAATA
>JAVQJW010081542.1:0-14257 GCA_036025195.1 Hypseleotris klunzingeri
AGACTTAGAGTTAGCAAGAGGTGAGAAAGGAGCTAGGGGCGGGGCTTAGGTTTGAAACTCAACTGTCTCTCTCTCTCTCTCTTAGCTCTGAAAAGACAATCAGGTACTGGAACTTTAAAAACCCTTAGACATCACAGATTAAAGTCGCAGTTAGTGCCAAAACATTGTATAGGGGAAATTAGCTGTCCTGGCGTCGGTATGCACTCTCCGAGTGCTTTCTTGTTTAACCATTAATTTAAAGCGTAGAATATGATACACTTTTTCCAGTGGTTTTGCTCATTTCAGGTATTCAGGAGTAAATATTAATAGCATTTCACAGTCCTTGCTTCATTCATTAATTTTATATGTTACACTGATGCCATGTAGCCAATGCACACAGTGGCCACACACACTTTATTATCACAAAATATTGACTCACAACATTTCACTCACCACACTCACCGCACACTGCAGTCACCACACACTCTGACAGCGATGATGGATGAGTTTTAGAACGAAGGGAATCAACAAATAAACAGTGGTCCCCGGCATCCAGGGGTCAGGCGGTCTCAGACGGTGACCAGTGCATGTGTGCGTATAGATGTGTGCGTATAGATGTGTGTGTTTTCTATAGATGTGTGTATAGTAGATGTGTAGGCTACAGCGGCGTTATCCTCCAGACATATTCAAAGTTCATGACCTGTGATGAGGGGTCGTGACCTTGGCGTGCGCTTGGACCCAGAACAGTCAACACTTTGTCCCAAAAGGAAGGTGAGGTTTATGTACAACCCTTGATGCTTTTAGTCAGTGATGAACCAAGATGGCTGACAGGAAACAGAGCAACCATTTTAAAGCTTTTGCACATATTCAGTGTTAAGTTCAGACTTCATATTTTAAATGAACTGTAGCACAGTGACACATCTATTAATATATCATCAATATACAATCTATTACCAAGACCAGCAGTTTGGTACATTGTCTGTAATTAACATAATCTGTTTACTTACTTGCGTTATCAAATAAGGTGAATGTGAGCATATGTCTAAAATCAAAAAATTATATTTTTTCTATTGATGTGCAACTTTAAGTTAAGACACAGCTTACAATGCTATACTTTCTTAAAGCACCAAGCTATGTGGCTCAAAACACAGAGGAGCTGCACCCAAGATCTTTTAGAACAACTAGTGCATTGTGTTTCACTGATAAGGATCTTGCAGGTCATTTTTCTCTTGAAGCAGTCAGGTCTTTCCACTGAGGAGAGAGCAGTGGTGAGAGGAGGATGATTTAGACGAGGAGCAGGAGGCTGAGGACAGCACAGATTACTCAACTGGGATTTCAAACATGAACTTAACTGCAATACACATGTGTCTCCAGGCTTATACACAGTTGCCATATGAATTAAAAACTGTGTTCCCTGTGCAGTTAGTGTGTAATAGTTCCAGAAATGTTCACATATAATAGTTATTTAAGATAATGGTTTGGATGTAGGAAGTTTTTAAAGAATATCCCACACTAATGCTGCTGAGTAGAGTACAAATATGTAGACAACACAGCACGAGGAGAGTGCAGACCTCCACCAAGGCAGCTCAAACAAAGTGAGAAAAGTCACTTGTCATGACTGAACCCCACCTTGAACTACTGCTGCATTACAGACCTCCGCCACATACTGTCTGTATTTGGTTAATACACATTGTCAGCTGTGAATGTTTAATGCAATTAAAACTTCCAATTAACCCTTTCCTGTGTTTCCTGCACCAAATCTTGCACTTTACTAATAATTTACACCAACAAAACTAAACATAATATGGAAATATTGACTTTTACATATACAAATTCCACAAAATCATTTACATGTGCAAAAAGGAAATTAGCTGTCCTGGTGTCGGTCTGCACTCTCTGAGTGCTTTCTAGTTTCCATCATTTATTTATTTTTAGTTATTACAAACGGTTGTCTTCTATCAAGCAATTGTTAAAATGCATATGGCAGGAGTCATGTTCCCGTCCTGTGATGTCACGCTAGCTGAATTTGTTACATTTTTCACATAAAAAACATCTTCTATAGCCAAACAACTGAATTATAAATAAAGGTCCAGTCAAATAGAGGTATTGTCACTATGGTTTTGTGAAATGTGTAGTCCAACATATGCACTTCAAGTACATGTGCATCACCCCAATGTTGCATAGAAAAAGTTACAATTCATCAGGTCTGACAAGTACGGCAATAAAGAAACAGAAAATCTACAGATTTACATACGAGACCAGTTTCCGACATCCTTTGTGGCATGTGTTTTAGGTCTCGAGGCACTATAAATTAGCTTTAGCAGACCTGGATGTGATAAATAATTCCATGAAGGATGCAGTGAGGAAAGAGAGGCTATAAATTAAGGATAAAATGTCATAGTTTTAAAGTAAATCCTGAGGTCATACGTAACACTCAAAGGGGACATCTGCTGGTGACCACATCGATGTCAAAATGACTCACTTACGTCTCGTCAATTTCAGCAAAACAACAGACATAGTATACTTCCTTATTATGTTTATAGTGATACACTGATACACACACTTAACACATTGAAGGAACATTAAAACACAGTTCCTAGATGTGTGTTGAAAAAACCTTTGGAAAAACATTAGGTGGAATTAAATGAACTACATTTGTGGACAAGTTTGCAAGCTGATGTCAGAATTTCTACTTAAAAACTAATAATAAAAATACAATAATATTTAGTAAGCTTGTGTTATTTTTCAAACAAGAAAATCACTGTGGGGCATTTGAGCATCTGCAGTTAATAAATGCGCTAAAATGCTCTTTTGGCTCTTTTGTTGCTCATTTTACCAACAACTATATATGTCTGGAAGTATCACAAAATTGTTTTTAAAATATAATTTTGGTTGAGTTATACTTTAGTCTCTCCACTGACCTCTAACATCCAATTAGAGTTTGTGTAGGGCTCTTCCACAAACTCCCACCAATTTGACATTGGTGTAGAGGCCAGAAAGGGAACTAAAGTAAAATAATAATTTTGATTACCTTTTTTATATACACTTTTTTTTTTTTTTTACATCATTGGACATTTTTAAACAATTTCTTATTTTAAGAACCCTCTGGACTCCGGCATTCCGAGACGAGTACAGCTGTATTCTAAGCATAAGGAATTTTTAGGAGTGCCGATATAGTGTACAACTGAAATTATACTAAATAACAGGACTTTTTGAGACATTTTGCTTCTGCAATGACCTTAATGGCACCAATTCAGAGCAACAAGCATTAAGGGGTCGACATGTTTCACGGCACTTAGAGCAGAACAAACACTTTTAAATAACTTCCTCATGCTTCCTCCCTCTCCACTTACCCTATCCTTTTGCATAATGCCCCCTTCTCTGAGGCTCTGCTAGTGTTTAGTGGTCAGTGGTCAGTTTTGGGGTCATACTTCTCTTTAGCCCTATGTATGAGTGTGTGTTTGTGTGAGTTTCATATAAGTTCACCGCTTTAGGTCAACCTCTAATCAGTCTAAATTGGAGCTTGTGGCACCTCAGGGTCTTCAGAGAGGCCCCCTCACAGTGTGCAGTTGTCCCAAACCAATTCCATATTAAAATGTCCCCCATTGTAGTTTGAGCCACATGTGCTTAAGAAAAAACAAATGTCTGTGGGATATTTTAACAGGAAAATGCCAGAAACAATGCAGTTATTTAGCATTTGTGAAATCCCACAAGCATAAACAGTACATATGAAAACAGTTAAGGCGATCGCAAAAGAGATGATGAGGCCTATGGTTCGGGAAAAAAACAACAACAACAAAAGAAAAATAAAATTTGCAGTCAGACTAATTATTTGAACCAAACAATACTAAACAAAGTATATTGAGAATACAAATACTGAGAACTTTACTGTAGCTATAGAAACCCAAATTAGTTTCTTTTGATTTTCACACACAACCATAGAGGGTTTACAGAGAATGGTCCCAAAAAGACAAACTATCCAGTGAGCCGCAGTTCTGAGGTGACTGAAATGCCTTGGTGACTGAAAAATGATTCTAACGTGCCCAGTGAAAGAATGAAATGTACAGCATAGTCACATTGAAGACATTTTTCCACTACATCTCCGACAATTTAGAAAACCTTGCATGCAACTTTATATACCTCCATATGCTGCAAGATCTCACATCTGATTTTCCACTTAACACCCCAACACTTGTGTCTCACCAAACTAAAAGACATATTTTGAATGATCTACTAAACTTGGAAGATGGACAAGTGGATTTTAAAAGCGCCATTTGCACTGGGGTTTTCTCACATGTTTCGACCCATATGTTTATAACCATCGTAAAAAAGAAATGGCCCAAATCTATAGAGGACAGTGATGGAGGCTGACGTTTCTTACACAAATGTATGAAGCTAATACAAAAAGGCAAGTAATATGAGACCTGGCTTACTTTATCCAGCATCTGTCAAGTCTATAGAGCTCACTGTTTCAAGGTCTAACTCATTTCATGAAAACCTATCCGTCCAACAACAGGATTGCTGCATTACCTGCAAACAATTTATGATGACAATATTTATCCCCTATTCAAAATAAATGTGCATTTCAGGTCATTCAACCATTAATTTGCTCCACAATCACATACAGGTGATGCTTGACCACCTGTGGCTTAGCTGCCTTGTGACAGACTGATATATCAACCATATAGCTGCAGTTATACATCATTGGAAAAGTACTGCACAATGACTCAAAAGCAGTTTGAATGAAATGGGTTGAAGAGGGCATCAATCTACAGATCTTATAGTTGGCATGAGTCCCTCCGGAGTTCTGTTTTGTTGCATCCATTATCTGTACGTTTCATGTTGTTTCTCACCAAACGAAAGCTTATATTGTTCCTTCTTGGTTTGTATATTCCTTTATAAAATCAAATGTAATGTGTGTATGTATGTATGCAAATGTCAGACAATATTAAAGTTATGAGGTGCAGTCGATCCCCTACTTTTACAGGCCACACCTGCTGCCGTGATCTTCCTCAATGGATTTATTTTGCTGAAATAATTGGAGGCACTTTTTGCTTAAATGCTGTAGTTACATTCCTGGTAAAACGTCTCTCGTGCAAAGAGTGAGCTGGTCTCCTGAAAGACATGTGAGTGAACCTGAAGAGGGGCCAAACATGTGTCCCTGGCCCGTCATTATAACAGTCCAAATACATTTCACTCACATAGACATTTTCTGCTGAAAATCATGCTACTTCACCATGTGTGCTGTTTTTATTTAGAGAACAAAAGATTTAGAGCCCATAAAGGACTAACTACTAAACAAGATTTTGATCAATCGCTGCATGCTTTCACCACCATCAAAGCCTCTCATCAGCACTGGAGATGTGACTCAGGCATTTCAAATTAAAAACACTGATTTAATCACCTATGGTTGTATAGTGAGACTATGTGGATACTATGTTCTGCAAAATGGCCCTGATTTGTTGAAGGACATTGTTGTTGGTACATACTGTAATTCTCAAATCTTTACAAAAAGCTTTCCAAAACATCAACAGAGAAGCATGTTTGTTTCTCTCAATATTCTACAGATTTCCAAGTTCTACAGTCACTTTGAATCAGTGAAGTAAATAAACACACAACACACTTACATTTATGTTGTTTAAATACATGCCTATTTTTATACTTGAGCAAAAAAAAAAATCCATAATGCACTAACGCAATCACAATGTTTTGAGTAACACCATAGCAAGCATAATCACTTGCCTGTGCCACTTTGTCCTTCCCATTGCCTTCTCAAATATCGTCTCTGCTCTGATTGTGAAGAGATCTGAAACATTTATGAAATCTGCTGCAAGCTCAACACACCCACACACACGCATATGCACGCACACACACTCACACACACACACAAACACACATGCATATGCACGCGCACATGCACAAACAAACACACTAGACCTGGTTCAGTTTTTTCTTTGGTTTACCAAGCTTTAGTCCAGGTGTTTAATATAGAAAGTCCCTTCATGTTTCCCCTTATTACTTCTCCTTCCTTGTCTACCTCCCACATTGTGAATTCATGAACTTGTGCCCTGTCATCTCCAATCACCAGTGAGCTTGGAGCGGACCTGATTTGTCAAAGTGACGCAATGTCAAGACGGCGCTAAGTGGTTTTATGTTTCGTCTCCGCTGACAACGGGAAGAGCATAATACAGACCCACAGGACTTTCACAGCTGTGAGGACGACCTTTTTACTTGAATGGGTCGATCTAATCAGACAATAGACCACAGCACAGAGGACAGGGGAATTCACAGAGGACCTCTTCAGAGTAAATTACTTTGAAAGAGTATCAGTGTTGTGACACCAGTGTAAAAATTGACAACCACACTTACTGTATATCACTTAAAACATACACAACTGATTGCCGTAAATAAAATGTGCTCCAAAGTTACATCAAGAAGTATTTTTCTGAACTTTTTGTACAGTCAACTCTGGGCCTTAAGTGGGTTTGAAAAGTGGCTTATGTCATGTTTAAGATACTATAAACGTCTGTTTTAAGTCAGTTATCCAGATCCACCAACAAAGGAATTAAAATTAGAAGCTATTTTTTGGATATGGTGTGACAACACAAAAATACTGGCAATCCGAATCCAGCATACAATTGTGCGATTGGTGGAGTGTTCTCTGGTCTCCTCCACTTACAACTTTCTTTTTGACCCATAAAAGTACCACTCATTCTCAGAGTAAAGTAAAAAGGTGTTATCACAAACAACATGAGTCTTGCTCTCGATGCAGACCCCTCTCTTGCTGCTCCGTTCCCACGTCTGTTAGGCCTGAACAAAGACACAAGGGTTGTGTCCAATCAGAGGCGACTGGAGCTGAGAGCACTTCAGCCACAAAACACACTATCAGAGAGACTTCAATCACAGGAGACAGGACCAGAGCCGGAGAACGGTGCAATCTAACATCAAAAGTACCCGGGGTACTGTCATGGTGCTTGTAATCATAACTAGCAATATGTATTAGATATTTTGTAAACATGCCTTTGACAGTGGGCTTAGTCAATCATCAGCTTCTTTTGGTCATTTCAGTTAGGGATAACAGGAGACAGATGCCTATTACAGGGACATAGGGACAAGTGACCATTTATTCACCAATTTAGAGTTACCAATTCAAATATAAAAATCTAATAGCAAGTCTTAACTAACCATTTTTTAAATTAGGTCTAAGCAAAGTCCGACCCAACAAGAACATCATCAAAACAAAGTCCAAAACTAGGTCTAAATCAGATGTAAACAGAACTTAATCAGAACCAAATCTGGAATTTTAAACCAGGGCTAAACCAAAACTCAAGAACCACTGTGATAACTTTGAGATTATCCATGGGTCCAAGTCAATAAGCACTTTCAGTTGACCATGACCATGACTTAATCAGGCTCAATATCACAGTGCCCTTTTGTGAAGCTTCATCATATAGAACATCTTACTTTATTTCCAAATCTGTTCCTCAAAAACCACAGCTCTGCACTCTGTGACATTCTCTAAGTCTCCTTTTTGTCGTATGAAACCACGGAAACATGAGACAACCAAATCATTTCAGATACAAAGGAGCCAAAGACAGTATGCAACATCTTTATTCCATCAGAAAATGCAATGTTTCCCCAAATACGAAGCATTTTTTTGAAAAGGCAAAATCAACAGTGAAGTGACTGGATAAAGAGATCTACTGTTATTAACATGAGGAACTGGTTATATCAGAAACAAAAGACATTACAGTTTTAAACAGTGTATGGGTCATGCAATATATGGATCATTTTACTAAAATATCCCCAAACATGCTATTATCAAATTAAGTTTTGTATCTGTGTTGCCTGTGGTAGAAACTGCATTTCCATTTACTGTTGGCAGGTATTCTTTGTTTCATAAATATGCATATTCAGATTGTATGTTGTGTCTTTAAAACTGTAGCTACACTGCATATTGTACTGAAATGGCTCTTGCTTAAATAAGAGAAACATTTTTCACCTTAACTTGTAAAACAATAATGTAAAGAATAGATTTGTTAAGTAGACTCACTACTACTAGGTTTAAATTGATGCCATTATTGTTCAGGGTTGGATTAACACCGAAAAAAATTGTAAAATACTAGATTAGTAGATTTTTATTTTATTTTTATTTTATTACAGGATGCAATTTTTTTCTTTTCAATAAGTAGGCTACATCAAACCACTGTCTCTTTGTCCTTTCTCTGATCCCCGGGACTAAAGTTGACATGGGCGCCTCTTCCTGGCACCAACAACAAAACACCAAGACGAGCTGTCATCTGAATCTCCCAGCATGCCTTGCACCACTTCAGTCCCCCCACAATCCAACACCCCCCTCCCTCTCATTCACAGGGCTCCTCACTGGTACAAACAAGTGCCTCTCAAAGACCTGGGGTTGCTCTTTACTCTGACACCATCAATAGCCCCCCCAGCCCCTGACCCGCGGTGAATAGATGAAGATGGAGAAGAGCTTCTGAAAAGACACCAACGTCTTCATTAAAGCACGGCTCACGTCCCACAGTCGTTCGAGTGAGAGGAGGTCGAGTAAACAGACGTCCACTTAAAAGAGAAGGAAGGGACAGATGGGTACCACTCAACTGCCACACATGTTGTCACTGGATATGCATTACTTTTTATAATTTTAAAGATTGATTAAGGAGTATACGTACAAATTAATGTTTAGATTTAAAAAGCACCGGACTGCAAATGATGATACTTACTGTTTGAATTGCTTGTCTTAAATGTTTGACCTGGGAAAATAAAAGTTTATAAAAAGTAAAGTGTGATAGCTATAACAAACTGCACCTTTTTTCAAAATTTGCACACAAAAGACATGATGATAGCTGCTGTGAACTTTAGACTGCCTGATGTAGGCTACTCTATGAAACATTTGTAATAGCCTACAGCATTATGTAGCCTACTGTAAAATGTGTAAATAGCCTATAGCCTTTACAAAAGTAGCCTATATGCTAGAGATCGTTTTTTTTTCTTGGGCTCTTCTCGTAGTGAGCTGTGCGTTAAAAGTCAGCTCCGTCGCTCACTCTCTCTCCGCTGTAGAGGCGTGGTGCTTGCCCCTGTGCCTCATTCCGGCACAGACTCGTGTTGGAAGAAGCTGCGGAGCGCGGAGAGTCGGAAAAGCCGATCCCAGAGGACTGTCCGGATATGTTGTGAACTTACCTTTAAGACATACGTGCTGGAGTGTTAAGTTTTAGCTGAGACTGCACCTTTGAACAAAAGCCAAGTAGATATCGTTCTTACAAAATGAAGGGATTTACAGCTGCGTTTTTACTGATTGTGGGTCTCATCAACGCCGTTGCATCCTCCAAGTCAAACGTACCACGATTGAGACTATCATACAAAGGTAATTGAACCCATTTATTTTTTATTATAGTTTGTTTATTGTGTGTTCTGTGTCTGTTGAAATAATTACGAAACAGCTATATCTAACACAATTTTAAGGAATATTTGCAAACATGTAAAAAAAAAAGAATGAAAAGTGAAAGTTAATTTGTGAGACCTAAAAATTTAGCATTGCATTGTTGAACTTCACAGCTTGTTGGCCTGACCCTCTCTTGACTGTTTTTGTGTTCTTGTGAGAGAAAATGAAAAATACTCAGCTTTCGTAAAAAAAAGTAAAATGTAAATTTGTCATTATGCACAACTCAAGACAGGATGGGTGACTGGAAATGAAGGTGTAAGTAAATGATGAATACATATTAACCAATAGATTAAACTATACGGCTTGACTAACAGGAGCAATTACTTGTCAGTCAAAGCTACTCATTCTTTTGGACTTCTCACCTTTTGGGCATGTTGTATTTTTCTATTCTTTGCGGTGGTCCCGAGTGATTTGTTTACTGCATTTATCCTTTATATGCTGTGTTTTGGTAAGGATGAGGATAAAGTTTAGCATGTTTCCAGGAGGAGACAGTGCAGTAACGCAGGTGGGTGTCCAGCCAGAGGAGCTTTTGGCCCAGGTTCCTCTCACTGTGGTGGGATTCACTGCTGTGTGATAGCCCACTATTAAAGTTTATAGGACATGGCAACGGCAGCAAGTCATAAAACTCAACTTATAAAGCGCTTTCAGAAGGATTTCTCACAATTATCACTTACACTTATTTGTTAAGGTTACAAACATGTAGTGTACAATTTTGTTTTGCCTTTTTTGTCTTATTTGGTTGAAACTTGAGTCCATGTTGTATCATAGTTTAATTTTAGTCCTTGCTTGTAAAAAATAGTAAAATAACAGTATTGGATTTGTCTTTCAATGCATCCAAAACACTGTACAACTGAGCCCATTATTCATTCTTTCCACAGTCACAAACCTGTCGCCACAACTGTACTGGGGCAGATGTAGCTGTAATATCACACCAAACACCTTTATGACAGTAATTCTAACACAATTGTAAGTGTTGTACACACTTCGAGGAAAGATGGGTGCAGTGTCTGGACCAAAAACACAAAGGTAGCATGACAGGGGCAGACTGAACCATCAGCCCCCTCAGTTTGTGAAAGGCCTGCTCCACCTCCCGAGTATACATTCCTTATTTATAAAATCTACAGTATTTGGCAAATTAACTTAACATTGCTCCCTTCTTACAGTACCTCAGGCTGTTCCCTTTCACTCATGTGTCATCTTTCTTGTCATTAGCCATGATTTACTGTGGTCTATTGATTGGAGCGCAGTAATTGACCCCTTAAGAGTATGCTTGTGTTAAAGTTCAAAACATAGTGACTCAATGTGTTGCCTGTAATTGTCATTAGTGATAGATATCAACAGGATTTCCTCAGGGTCAGCTCCACATTTTCAGGATAAAAGTCACAGTGTAAGCCCCCGGAGGTCTTCCTGTCGGACCGGCCTATCAGATGGCTCGGACAGAGATGAGACTGATAAAGAAACAAGAGACGTGCTTTTAGACTCACAGAGTTAGAGGAGGGGCTAAAACTCAAGTGCAGACACAAGGAGATATAATCTATGTTGTTTTATGGTAATAGTATGCTATTTTTACCACCTACACATAGGTGTAATAAAATGACTGAAAGTCCTCATTTTAGGGTATATTTGAGTGTGCATATAGGCTTTTACTTCATTAACCTGTTTTTTTGGACTAGCAGATATTAAAGGGGTATAGTGCAGGTTTTCTACTAACAAAAAGGATATTGGTCTGTACTTTCCTGTAACTAGTTCCTTTTGCTGTTGCTGTCTTGTGCAATACTCTTAGGTTAATAGGTTAGGTTGAAGCAATTATGAAAGTAAAAAAAAGTGTGACCATTTACTTAATATTATAGGTACAGTCTGTAAACTAGAAAGCACTCGGAGAGGTGGTTATTGCAGGATTAATGACTCAATCAAATTGCTCCAAGTAATTATAAATATTTAATTAATTATTATTTGTCATAGAAGTACAAAACTCAACATATGTCAGTGTCTTCATCATATGTAACTGTCCAGAAAGTTTGAAAAAGATCTGGCAAGAACTTTTGGAGTTATTGCATTCTCTTAATTAATTTAAGCTTAATTCATCGCAGATGTACCCAATTTTAATCACTTCTTTCTCAAACTAGTGCTGACCTTCCCTAAAAGTTACATCCAAATCCGTGCAGTAGTTTTTGCGTAATCCTGCTAACAAACACGCGTCGGTAATAAAGTGGTCAGATATAGACAAAACTAATTATTAACCACAGTCTGACACAAAACTGACTGAAAGCAAATAATCACAAAGTGTGTGTATGTCTACTGTAGAGTAAAATACAGCTGTTTAATTTCTCCATTCTTTAAAACTTAAAGCCACTGAGTGCAAACACCACTAGGTTATTGATGACTTCAGAATTCTGATAGAATAAAGAAAAACAGATCTCCAAAGGAGAAAAATACTTAAATTTTGTCTACTGACAGCATAAAAGTGCTCAGTGAACCAGAAAATCTTTTAGTGGCAGTGGCACATATTTGACTGTGTTACAGGTGCAACAACAGACTTGAACATGGAACACTATGTTGCAGCTACATTTTAACCAATAGATTAGAAAGAGGAGAGAAGATGCTGAAGCTTACTGTAAGGTGTGTTAAGACAACTTTGTAATGATTTGATGCTGTACAAAGGAAGTAAATGAACGGGACTCATCTCCTTTGGAAAACTGATCCACAGAAAAGGGTATAAATCCTAGTAAAGTATTAACTGGGAATAACAGTGTGGTCTGTACCTAGCAGATCTTTGCATTTATTGCCCTTAAAGAATGTACCAGCTCAGACCTTCGGCTCCACTGATGTCTCCTTGCACTAACTTGATATATGTTTACATGTTGTCAAAAACCTTAGATAAGCATATGAGAGACTGCAGTGATAACTCTGAACATAAATGCACAATTAGCTAACAAGAAAAATCCTGCCAAAGTTGAGCTTTTCCTAGAAATCCACAACTTCCTGTTGTCACACTAACCCACAGGCACAGAAAAGACCACAATTGGTGCAACTACAGGTCTGTTAGTTTAGAAAGTTGTTGTTTTTTTCAGGTTGAATGCCCAAATATGGCAATTTGTGTTTATAAGTAGAGAATGTTGTGCTTTAAAAGTAGTCTTAAATGTGCCAGTCTGAAGTAGTAGCATGAGAAAAGAGGGCAGATTCACAACTCACTTCTTATATTGTAGCCTGGAGACAAGCTAAAGACGGCCTTAAACCAAACTATAAAAAAGGAAGGCTTTAGTAGCATTTAGTGGCAGCAAAATGGTGGGACACACTGCAGCTCTCTTGTCAGATACAGAAGCCACATTAAATGCACTCGTCAGACATTTATGTCTGGTGCTGATTAGACATGATTTTATCACTACCAACACTGCTATCTCTGTCATTTTCCAAAGTATTAGTATCTTATGACTGCCACTATTCTCATCCATTCTCACAATTTTAGGAAAGCTTTTTTTTCAATTTAGATTTTGGAGTATTGTTGTAAATGTGTAATTGGATTAAATTCTAGTTGAACATAGTAAATGTTGCTAAATTATTGTTTACTATTTTACTACTTCACAATATTATCAGTCATCTTTCCTGATGTAAACTGGGCCTGTTGCCAGCTGGACCTGCCAACAAAACAAACTCCTGGTCAGGAAGTTTATATTTAGTTACACGTCCAGGCCTAGGTTTTACAGTTGTACTCTATTGTACTCTGGGTGTGCATTTTAGGGATATTCTTACCTTTGGCATGAATTGATACATTGCATAATTGTAATGCATTAGCATTCTGGAATTATAAATAGTCGCTAAAACCTAAAGCTCTCGACTGATGATGGGCTGTTACTATCACACAGATATAAAATGTCAAATGTGTTTTTTATTATATTTCTGCAGATGATGACAGCCAGAAAGAGTCAACTCCATTCCTTGGCTCAGACCATGGCACTGAACATGATTACGATGACAAAAACATGGCCCTGTTTGAGGTAAGGGTGACATTTAGTATGGATTATAATGTGCTATTACTTATTGTGGACTTGTGCCTTCACTTTAATGATATGTTTTGTGCACTGCCTCACTACAGGAGGAGATGGACAGTACTCCTATGGTATCTTCTCTTCTTAGTAAACTGGCCAACTACACCAACCTGACACAGGGAGTCAGAGAGCACGAAGCATCAGAGTATGAAGATGGCATCAGGAAAATTACTGTCACGGTAACCACTTTCAAAACATAACATTAAATTACTAATTCATTATGCGTCACCTAGGAAATAAGATTGTCCATATATAAAATTAACTGCTATCTTTTATTGCCAATTAGCCTACAAAATGATCTATATGTACTAACTGTGTTTTATGTAGAGACTTTGATCGTTAAGTTGATCACAAGGAGGTAGAGCTGCTTGTAAAGATAATCTATTGAGTGTAGGGTGAGCCAAAGATACAGTATGTCACTGTCCAATATTTATTCTGTACCATTTATTCTGTAATAATATTTGGCCTAAATGTCTAGTCGTACAAAGAGTGGGGACTTTCTCTGCCAAAGGATACACTGCAGGGAACATTTCATTTAGAGCTCCGTGTGGTTTACAGTATACACTAAATTATGTGTAGAGATAGCTCAGAAGATGACAACACGCATGAAGGAAAACTAGGTCAAAGGTGAAGAAAGTATTAATTGGGAAAAATGAGGCACTTGAGTTTTATGTGATACTAAAAATGAATGTAGTAATATGTGATGAATTATTGACTGCCTTTAACTACACTCTCTTATAGTATACCCAATATCTAGAAAAAAAAGCCAGGT
>JAVQJW010081629.1:0-11439 GCA_036025195.1 Hypseleotris klunzingeri
TAGGTTGTAGGCTGCTCATATCTGTCTGTCTTTTCATGCAAATCCCAGACAGACAGAGAGATGTTGAGATCAGGTTTGTGGAGAAGAACTCAGCAACAATATAGTTTCTTGCTCACTTTGCATTTTAAAACAACACAAATAAACACAAGTTAATCTTATTAGCATCGCTAATTTCTATTACCACTACTGCAATTCTTTACACCTGAACATAAAACATTTTGTGTATAAAGGCACAACCAAAATCAACCTCATATTCCAGCTGTTTCCATCTCCTTTTATCAGGAGCAAAGGAACTGTGTGGTTTCACGATTTTTCTAGATCAAGACTGACTATCTGTAGATTTTCCCTCGCCTGCTCTAAGTGGCTGTGGTGCACACACAAACCCACTGAGACCATAGAAACATACACAGTGGTTTAGTGTTGGTCCCAAGCCAAGACAAATGACTGTTTCAGGTGAAAACAAACTATTGAGCCCGCAATCCCCCTTTTTTCTATATGTGAGTCTTTTTGCGTTCACATTTCTGTCACATGTTCTTACACACATGCTCCACTCCGCTTACCACATGTACCTCGCTGTCGAATAATTTTAAATACAAAATTTAAAGGGAAACACCAATGTTGAAGTATAGAATTTTTTAGACAACCACAAGACATGCATGCAGGTGAATTGGTGACAAAATATTGCTTGGTAAATGTACATGATGTCCAACTAACCCCACCTCAGACCCATATTTATAGGAATGGGAATAAGTGAAACAAAAATAACTAGAAAGCACTCGGAGAGGGCATAATGATGCCAGGACAGCTCATTTCCCTTTGCAAAACTACTTTTATTGGTGACTGTGTGATTGGTAAAGGTTTTTATATTGTTAATTAGCAATCAAGAGGCCCTGCCTCCAAACCATGACAAATATGGGAAGGGTCTATTTGACTTGTTTGATTTGTCTGGATTTTTGTGAAGAATGTTTTGCCAAGTTTTAATGAACCTGACTTTCCAATTTCAATACAATATGACCAACCTCCTGTTTGTTGCAATATTTTATGTGGAGAATCACTGTTCCAAGTTTCATTGCTCTCTGACAAAGTAAGTATATCCAGAGTCCCATAAGGGTCAAAAACATGGGGGTGCTATTGAGGCATTCTTTATTCGACATTGATAATTTGCATGTGTTCATTAAATATCCACTAGCCTGGATCACTGTGACAAATTGCCAATTAGCATTTATTGTAGAAGTCCACACATTTCAGTGTCTTAATGATATGTAACTGTCCAGAAAGTTTGATGAAGATCTGGCCAAAACTTTTTCAGTTATAGCATTTAAAAGTTTAAGCTTAATTAATTAATTAATTAATTAATTAATATTCATTGCAGATGTACCCAAATTTAATAATTTCTTCCTTGTGCCAGTACTGACCATCCCTGAAAGTTTCATCCAAATCCCTACCGTAGTTTTAGCAGAATCTTGCTCACAGACACTCACACACGCGCACACACACCAACGTACCCGATCACATTACCTCCTGGCGTCGGTAATAATAGGTTTGATTATTAAAAATTGAAAGGTTAAACAACATACAACTCTAAGTATGATTCTTTACAGAGAAACAACATGGTAGAAACCTCGGAAAAATCAATTTCATATAGGGTTCCTAAAACACACTCTCAACCAATCTGGTACATCCATTTTGACTGTCTTCTTGAGTGATTATCACCTGCCTTTTACCTGAGGGAGTGGGGAAACCCTGTAGAGATACCTGAATGGCCTCAATTAAGATAATAATTGCCTCAGTCACAGTGCTAAGAGCTCAGGGTGAGTAAATGTAGAAGAGCCTGGAGCAGTGTGGCTAAAGATCTGTAGCTCCTGCTGATGGGACCCACCCACCCCCCACAGTTCACCAGGACCACCAACCAGGACTTACTTTATTAAAATGAGCAGTGAGTGATTCAACCTAGGCCAGGACAAAGCCTCCAACAGCTGTCTATTCTTTTAAATGAAAGAACAAGGAACCATTTAGTCTATCAGCCTCAGTAAATATTTAACTTGTTATTTGCAAGAAAAGGTGCTATAATTAATACACAATAGTCTGTTATATTGCATGCTTGTATAACTTTCAATCATTAAGTCTTTGTTGATAATGTTTTCTTAACAGCAGGTAACAGCAGCAGTTTTGTGCAATTTCATGTTTGGGTTACATATACCAGATTAAGATATTGACACAGCCTCTTTGCACCACTAGATGAAGTCTTGAGCCACTGCTTCCTCAGTTCAAATGACCTTGTAGACTGAAACAACCAGATTTTTAGGAACAAATAATACTTCATGTGACTCTAAGATATATTATTGTCTTGTTTATGGACATTTTAAGTATTATTTTAATTTCAGAACTGAATTAGATGCCATTTATCAATGATTTTACATGAGGCTCAAATTGTTTTTCATCAAACCACTACACAACACATCATGTATTTTTTCATATGCTTCAGGATAAGATGTTTTAACACTGAGCTTTTGCATTAAATACTTGTGATATGTATTTATGGGAGTATAGGTCTATTGCTGTACCTCCCAAGTAGAAAATGATAACAAAAATAATACATCCATTATTATTGTAAGCCTATGTAACCTATTGGTATTTTTATAGTACTGAGCAGCTATCCTCTGAATGAATCATTTGATGTAGCTGTGTTTGTGAAATCCCATTCACATGTCCAGGTTTAGGCCCATAACTGACTTTAACATTCCTCTGCTCTTTCCTGATGCCTCAGTTGTTTGCTGAGTGCAAAGTGGAAATAGACACAAACAGATATTTTAGTATGCACACACTCAACTGAATAGGCTCTAAATGGATAGATAAAAATCAGCGGCCATCTTGGGTACACAGTTTAGATTAGCAACTGGCTTCACTCAGTTTCGCTTTGCTTTGGCAACAGGGTTTGTCCTTGGAGAGGAATGAATGTGCAAATGTGTTACAGGTGGGATTCATTAAAGAGAGACCTGGCACATTGGTACTGGCTCTGCACAATTACCATGATGCAAAAGCAAGGGGCAATGAGCTAACACTAGCATAAAGCTAATCTGAGTAGAAAAAAATAAAAAAACTTTACATTAGGAAGCATACAAAGTTCATTCACAGCTGAGGTATAGCCGTGGATTTCATTCCTCTCAAATGGACTGTTTAAAAGGAAATAAATTAGCATTGCTGTTTAGTGTGTGCACTCTTTAATAGGACACGAAGAAAGTAAAAGTTCAAATTTCACAAGTCCTTTTTATTGCTATTCCAGCCTCCACTTCCCTCTCACCTCACTGATAAAACTTGCACTGTCAAATCACCACATTTTCCATTAAAATAAGCCTTAAACTAACTCAACCCAACCTTAACATTGTGTGTATGAAATGTATAGGCCATATGTCTTTGGTGCATGAAAACTATGGTGTTAATTTCACTGAATAATGCATGTGGTGCATTGTCTGAGTTCGCTTTGGTAAGATCAGAGGACATTCTTAAACTTTATAACATCCTCCTGCTTCCCTCTTCACACAGCCATTAGAGACCATTAAAAAGTGAAGGTATTTAAGGTTTGTCGTGCACTGATACTGAATATGGAAGAGCTGAAGGTGCAGCTCAAATGGATCCTAATTATCACTGACTACTATAATGCAAGGAATTTGTTTGCAGTGTTGGAAGCAATAAGGCCCCAGGACCGCACAAATGGGAACGGGCTTGTTTACTTTTTATTTGAGGCATATTTGAACACCAAGCATGTAAACTTTCAGGATGATTTTTTTTGTTGCTGCACAGATTGAAATCACTAATGTAGACTATACTGTATGTAAGAAAAAACATGCAAGAACTTTGGTAGTAAGCTTGAAGGCAATACAATTAGACTGTGTAGTATGATTATTTCACTTTAATCATCAGTACGTTATGTTCGACCAATCTGTTTATAATACTGATTAATACACACCTGTAAATTATTTGGACATACAGTCATATTGTTGATACTGTAGCCTGTGTGCTTATTGCACTTCTGTTAGATGTTAAAACTGTATTTTGTTGAAGTCTTCACATGTGTGTCGAAAAGATTTCTCTGTTCTCTATTTTCAGTGGCATCTTCAATTAAGCTCTAATATTAGTATTAGCAAAAGAATTGAAGTGCTAGTTGTAGTCTAGTTTTAGTAAACTTACAGTGAAAGCACAGGGATTAGTGTTGCTTTTATTATTCAAGTACAACTACTAATATTTCAATTGCAATATTGTTATAATGTTGTCATTAGTATTAAAGTCATTTAGCTGAATTCCCTGCTTTTACCTCTATTTTGAAACCAACATTTAGAATTTAATAATATATGTCAGTCTATTTCTCTTCACTGAACAGCTGAGCATCAGTGACTGCAGTCCATTCACACCTACAGCGAACAGAGCAACTTCAAGTGACCTGCTTAGACCGCTGCCAGATAATTATTTCGAGTTGCAATTAGAGATTTCAGAATCAGCAAAAATCCCTTTTCTTTGGTTTCTGCCTTTTTGACATGCTTGTATAAACTCCCTCCACCTGGTCATGGGAGTGCCTTTAGGGGAGCTATCAATGCATCCATAAAAATCAAGATGTATGTGACATCCAGTGGATTTCCCCTTGTGCAGCACACGGCGGGCCAGCTCAGGAGGGCTGGGGCTGGGGTAAGGTTTCCACACTTTCCCCTCTCTGACTAGCAGCTGATGCCTGATTGACTATGATTGACTTTTTATGCCCTGCTTGAGTTTTTCCACTACAATCCCTAGTTGTTTGTCTGTACACTCGGGACATGTAGGCTACTGTTTTGTAACTATATTGTTTGAATGGATTCACAGCTGAAGGACGCAACACATATTTCTACTTCAAACTTGATAAACCTCACAGCAAGAAGGTCTGGGTTTGAATCCCGGGCTCGATGGGGCCTTTCTGTGTGGAGTTTGTATGTTCTCCCTGTGTTTGTGTAGGTTTCCTCCGGGTGCTCCTGTTTCCCCTACCATTAAAAACATATCGGTTAAGTTAGCCATTAGTGGCGGCGCGCTCAGTCGCAGCGGCTCAGACTAACCCTCAATCTGATCTAGGTAATTATGTTGCATGTACGTTGTATATATAATGACAAATAAAGCACTTTACTTATAAAGATTCTGATTTTGTGCGGCCACAATAGCCCTGGCTGGCATAAAACGTTCTTGTGTGTTGAGTCTGGAGGCTGGTGAGGTAACTTTGGATATAACAATTGCTCTTTCACCCTTTGCACTATAGATGCGAAATGTCCACATTTCTTTAGAATCATTAGTGTGTGCTGCTCTAACTTACCTGTAGGGGTCAGTGTTTATTTTGCACAACATGCCCTGATGCTGGACTAAAGTAGGCATATAAGGCACAGGTGAGAGCTACAGGCCTGCAGAGATGGCTACATACTTTCCATTCTTTAATGAAGCCCTTCAATGACTCCTGGGCTGCAGCACTTAAACTCTACACGCACATACATTAGCACACTTTCCGAACAGGACGCCCCATCATGGAGACTACATAGGAGGGCTGTGAAGTATTTCAAAATGCTAAAACGGGCACGCTGCTGTAGACTTTTGAAGGACACTAATGCAGGAGCTTAGTATAAACAGTATTATTGAGATGAAAGCAGGCTGTGGCCATTAGGGCTGCTCAGAGTGGTGGCACTTCTGGACCAGCGACATAATGGCAAAATTCCAAAATACTGAGCTAATTTTATTTAGTAAATTAGGAGTGTGTACTTGTCTGGGGGTCTTATCTCGGACATCAGTTTATCATAAAACATAAGTTATAATTAAACAATCACATTTTGTGCCATTATATTTGATTTGTTTTGTTTTATTTTACTAGTTCTTGGTTAGAAGTTGTAGTTCCTAACATACACAGTCAAGATCATTGTGTGTCTGACCATTTGGCTAATATAGTCCCAAGACATTTGTATAATCTGGTCCCCTCTAGTTATTTATCTCTGCCTTAAACCAGCATATTTGCACCTCATTATCCCTGGAAGAAACAAATGTAAAATGATTTGTTTAATGTTAAACAGTTCTACACTTTTGACTATGTAGAATATGGATATACTGTATCTGTACAACATAGCCTGTCTGTTTTACACAATCATTATTCTGCCGAGAAACAAATAAAGCAGCTGTTTAGAACATTCTCCATCCCATTGTGAAACTCATAATTGCATTTTTGTGATTTAGAGCCTGTGAATTATGGCCACCAGGAGACCAGCCAGTGAGCCATTGGGGCTCACAAATTTAGAAATCTTACAGAAAAGTTGGCCCACTTTACAACTCAAAGAGGTCCAACGACTTGTGCGGCCAGTGCACCGGACTGGGCTATATAGCATGACTATCACTAGTAACATAAAGCAGAACAAAACATCCCTGTAATCTTTGAGAGAGATCCAGTTGGAAGAAATTGGGGAAAGGGGCAAAAACCCGGGAAATATAACATATTTCTATCTTGGCTGCTGTTGTAATGACCAGGAAATTAAACAAGTGAAAACCATTCAAACACAAAGATGAAGATTAACTTGATTTGAAATACTCACATCAGCCAGAAGTACAGCACTGCCTTTTAATGGGATGGTTTTGATCAAATTCAGACAGCGCTGCCAAGTTAGTTGTTGCTCTGCTGTTTTTGGCTTCTGCCTCTCCTAACCCTCCTGTCGACACATCGACCGACTTCCTCCTTCAATGATAGTCTTGTAGTTGCCTTCATTAAATGAAGAAGTGACAGAAAGGACATAAATTATTACTTAACTCTATATATATTGGGTTATTTTAATTTGATGAACTTCAGAGAAAGGAAGTAAGCTACATTTATGTGTCCAAAAATGTCACTTTGTCATATTACTCCAGCCCAGCACCGGCTAGAATCCAAATGACCCCTTTTACCAAGTTTTTAACATTGGAAAGACCAAGTTAAAAAAAAAATCTAATAATTTATAACTATAAGTAACTAATAAGCATCTATTAAAATAAGCATGGTTGCTTTAGGCCCTTGAAAGTATTTGTTCAAATCATTGTGGTCCAAAACTCCATGTACCACTATGTGACCCCTTCACTGGCCCGGCCCAGCGAGATGAAAGGTGAACAGTGGGGCAAATCAGTTATCGAGTCAAAAACACTCACTGTCAACTGCCCACTGTGCCATTTCTGCACACACACACACACACACACACACACACAAACACACACACACAGTCAACAGTCAACCAACTATTCAGTGGAGGTTATGACCCTATGTACTGAAATCGTGAATATCTGAAAGCAAGGACTCCTGACCCAAGTCAATGATAAGTACTGATCAGTGCGTACAGTGCGTAGGTCCTAAAAGTTTTTATTGTATAAGTTGATACTGTCATTCAATAGGATTGGAAAGTATGTAAACATCAGTTAATTGAACCATATATCGCTAGACAGAGCCAGTTTGAAGTCAAATCATTAAAAAATCCCCCCGTAAGTGTGAACGGAAAAGTTTAATGCTTTTAAACGCCATATTTTTTGCTTCTGAAGCTATAAAAGGCTTAGTAGATGTTGGGAGTAAGTGGCTCCTCAACTGGAAAAACATTGGCTTATAGTTGTAAAGACCTAATGAAGCATTAGTTCACACTGCTTCTCCCCCTGTTGCAAAGCCCAAGCCTTGGCCAGGAGGGTTCTAGGAACACACCAGACTAGCTCTAATCCCTTATATCTTAAGCCATTTGTTGCTAACTTCCTCTCTACACAGGTTTTTCATTGGGTGTGCTGGCGGTTATCTCTCAAAGCAATTGTTGGTAAACATGAGTGAACTGCTTAGCCCAACAACAGGTTTCCTCTGTGCCCTAATCCAGGCTGCAGGAGAGACCCCCCTCTTACCCTTTTGACCCTGGCCCCTGTCCGAGCTCCCCCCACCCCCTCCCCCGGTCTGTGGTGATGGCGGTCGATAGACCGGTGAGATAAGCCGTGGTGGAATTCCCGTCTGGGTGTTCTTGTGAGTGACCTGGGTGGCAGAGGAGCGTCAATGAAAATCACTAAGCACTCAGCTCAATAAGGAACCAGTCCGAATTGAAACTGTGTTTCACATCTTTTTTATTTTGTCTGTCCGCCTTCATTCGGTCTACATCTTTGATTTGGACCATTTGCTTGAAATGGTTCCAGCAGTATCAAATGAAGATCGCAGCGCTGACTCTAAGAGTCCCGCTGAACTTTTGACAACCTCTAACCCAGGGTAATACAGCCTTCAAAAGTCTTGTTGCGCACGAATCAAGGAATGGGCTTAACTTCGAAAAGAGCTTGAAAATAGCACAAAGAATGTGATCTAATGCAAATCCGATTTGTCGAATTATAAAAGAATCATCATATTTAGGTCAGATTTACTGTAGCAGAAGACAAAGTGGCATTTTGTCAGAAAAGAACACAGGCACCAATCACCATTAACTCAGAAACAAAGCTGATAATTATTTCTTTTTGACTTTTTGAAAAATAAGCAGCTCTCCCTAGTGACACGTTGGGTCCCATCCACTATTGTGTCCATGCATCTGGTGCTTTGGTCCTCAGTAGAGGGGCAAACTGTCTGGGAAAGAATGCTAGGGTCCTGGATTGGCCCAGGTTAGGCAATGGCCTGGCCATTGTACCCCAGGAGAAGGTAATTAGGAAGTGAAACCTTGACCAGTTGACAGCAGGCTTTGTTCAGGGGCGAGTGGGCCAAGAGAAATGCTTTTGAAAGCTTTTTCACTTTCT
This sequence comes from Hypseleotris klunzingeri, assembly GCA_036025195.1. Lineage (NCBI taxonomy): Eukaryota > Metazoa > Chordata > Actinopteri > Gobiiformes > Eleotridae > Hypseleotris > Hypseleotris klunzingeri. The sequence continues at coordinate 8,758 of JAVQJW010081629.1, forward strand.
TCAAGCCCTCCCTCCAAGAATGCACTGAGGGAGATCATATACATTTCTGAAGAAAATGTACCGAGGGGGGTTAAGTGTTATTTATTGAAAGAGAAGTAATCTATAGGCAATAGGCTGTTTGACAAGAGTTACAAACCAAATATACAGCAACCTGGATGTGTTTCCCAGAAATGTCATTTCTAATTCATGTAAAACTAGTCATAGTGAATTGATTTCCTTTACATTAGCCTCTCATATGTGTATGTGCCTGTTACTGTAGTTGTTTTAATAATACCCACATGCTGCATGTGTCCACTCACTTCAGCTGCAGCTGTTCTTGGAGCTGCCAGTGGCCCAAAATCAATTCAGATTATGTACTTTTCCTCTACTGTACAATTACTGCATTACACTTACATTACACTTTGGAAAAGCAAAGCTACATGAGAGCAGAGAGGGCATCCAACTCCAGAGGCCCATATCGGTGCCTCTGTCCCGGCCGACCCCAGAGCTCCACGCTCTGCTCCTAATGTGGCAACACAAGTGTGAACACGGCTCTGGCAAACAGCAGCTCAGCTCAGGCCATAGGCCACTTTGTAGACAGCTGCTCAGTGACAGCCTGCAGAGGACAGACAAATACTACTAAAAACATTGCTTCTACTAAGGAGGTAGGAAGAAATTAAAAGTAAAAATGCTGTCAACTTGTCAACAACATAGAACTTTAGATTTTAATAAGAGGTTGAGTAAATCTAACACAAATGTGCAATTTAAATTGTACATCATATAGTGTTGGTATAAATCAACAACATGGCTTAGAATCTAAAAATCTTCGTTGATAGCGGCATGGTTGCCAGTTAGCACCTCCAACCACCAAACAACAATCACACAACCACACTGATCCATAGGCAATGATGGTTAAGTGTCTTACCCAGACACACAACAGGTTTTCGAACAGGGGACCTTTAAGTTGCAGGGCGAGTGCTTAACCACTGCACCACTGAAACAACTGTTTCTCAAATTCATTAGAGGACAGAGCTGCACATGTTATGTAATGTTTACCTAGTATGTGTCAGTGTATTCATTGGATTTAAATGAAAGTATTACTTCAGATTAACTCAACTGTTTTAACTAACCCTAAAATTAACCCTAAACATGAACACCTTAAGTGTACCTTAATCTCTTTGTGTTTTACAAAAGTAATACTTTTAAGTATGTTACCCTTGAGGTAATTTATTGGAATATGTTAAGCATTCAGTTGCATGCCTTTAAAGCAACACAAAATGACAAAAAAGATCCCTAATGACACTTTAAAGGCCACAGTAAATATTGCTGTGTGTAGGTCTGTATAAAACATAATGACAATACAACAATTCCTGGGCTTTGTGGTGAACTGTTTTACCATAGGTTTCTTTAGCACAACCATTTACACAACTAATTTAAATGTTAGTCTGAGGCACTTTTCTGTATTATCCTAAAGGATTTTACTGTCTCAGATTTACAGTAATTTGTCAAACTTTTGTAACAATGTACACAGAGTGTTACTTACCACTATGATAGTGCATACAAGGCCATTCAATGAAGAATCAACACTGGTGTGGATTTTCAAACACAGTAAAAGTTGTGGAAAAAATACTTAAGGCGACTTGAATGAGTTGATCTTAACATCAGTCATGTTTTATGAACCTGTTATGGTGAAACCTTACAGGTGGCTGTGCACTGTTCAGTAAGTTATGTGTGTGAGGCAGGTGTCACAGAGTTTTCCAAAGTAGATGAAGTCAGATGATTGCTCTTGACTCTCTTTTGGAGACTGTGGACCGGGATCAGATCAGAGCAAGTGTGTTTTATGAAGTTGACAGAAAGTCTAAAAACGCCAGAGGACATTTAGATTAATGATGGATCCTCAGGCCAGTGTTATGTCAGTGTGAGTGACTGCTGAAGAGACAGAGGGGTGACAGTTTTACAAGCACTCTCTTATAAACACATTAATTTGAAGTAAAGACGTGCCAAATACACCACTGTACACTGTGTTGAAGTCCTTTAATGTAACCACTCTGCTGCAGTCAACCTGTGTGCTGCTCATGTGTGTGGTGAGTGCCACAGTCCTGCTGGTGGGCCAGTGTTTGATGATGAAGTCATCAGTTTAAGTAAACTCCAGATGGCCAGGTCTAAAGTAAAACAAGTGCCATCTGCTTAGATTCAAGCAGACTCCCTCCTCTCTCAGTGGGCACCACGAGGGGGACTGCAGTACATGGACATTAATGCCATTAGTGAAATGTGTCAGAAGAAGCAGCCAAGCACAATGTATTACTGTAGTTCTGCACTACCACCAAGAGAGCGCATTCAAGGTTAACCTGAAATAAGAGCTCCATACATTGTACAGTATTAAATACAAACTGGTATGAATATATTGCCATCATATAGAATGTGTTAAAAGTGTATGTTACTATTGGCTTTTAAAAATCAAAAGTATTTGCACACAGAGTTTGTGATGGATCTTGTAAGTGACAAAACATAAAATTTTGCATTTGTTATAGATGTGAAGGTATTGAAACCACTGAATTGGCTTCCACAAACCACTTGTTCTTTCAAAGATAAACTAGACGCAGGCTGTCGTAAACGACAGCAAATGTATATCGGCGAAACGCCCCATGCGTCTGCGTCAACTGCTATAACACCGACTGCCTTATGGCGGAGGAGGTGGTGGAA
>JAVQJW010082094.1:0-11678 GCA_036025195.1 Hypseleotris klunzingeri
TAAGTAACTACTTGGTTTAGACCAGTTGTGGTCCTAGTTTAGCCTTGGTTTAGTTCTCAGGTAGTCCTTGTCCTTGTTTAGATCTATTTTAGCCATAGACTACACCCTGTTTAGACCACGTTTAGTCCTTGTTTAGACTACGTTTAGTCCTTGTTTAGACCTGTTTAATCTTGGTTCAGACCTGTTTCATGCTACCACCACAGCTACTAATGTTTCTGTCCTTGTTTAGGTCCAGTTTAGTTCTGGTTAGACTTCTCATTGCTACATTTCTGTCAAATGATATTGCAATATTCCACATAGTTATCACGTTTTTCTAATATGGTCCAGCTCTTGTTTGCACTGACACAAAGTGGGTGGGAGCAGTCTTGTCTCCATATGTTCAACATTATCTGTCAGCTGCTGCATTGTGTTTGCTCATGCGCTCACGCCACCGCTTCCAATTACATGGCCCACAAACTAGGACATTGATCCCCTCACGTTTTTTTCCAGCTAAGGTGCATCTACTAAGCTTTTTCTTGTACTTTTATGGTCACCAGCTGCAATACGTCAACAAACTACCAGACTGAATGTAGACATGTTTGAACAATAATATGAAGCTGGTAATGTTTACTTGGTCTTCTTAAGCTAACGGGACAGTGTTGTTTTTCATAGAGTGCCACTGACTGAACACAAAGCCGGTAGTGTCTGTCTGCAGTGGGCTACTAATTGGAAACAACAGTGCCCCCAGGAGTGGCTCTTGTCGTGGTTTGTTGAGTTGATCAGATAACTTGAGTGCTGTATATTGTTAGATGTGCAGTCTAGCTGTGGCTGGAAAGTGGTAAAGAGAAATTCGTATGAAAGGGTTAAACTTTACACAGTATACTTAAGTAACTTTTAATAAATTGTTTTTCCAAGCATAGTTATGCTGCACCACACTTTTTCTAATTGAGTAATACTATTTTAAAGTAACCATACTCTTAGATTCAAAGATTCAAAGCTTTTATTGTCATATGCACAGTGAAGAAGCATGTTTTCCAGTACAATGAAATTCTTACTTTGCTATACACACATTTGTTATTCACAGCCTACTTCAACCAACCTCTTTTTTATTATTATTTGTATATATATTATTTCTTTTGCATTGTTTTAGTTTATATGGTATTGTAAAATATTATTTCTTGTTGTGTTTGTCTGAACACAACAATATGTCAATTGCATTTGTATCAGTACATTTACTTGAGTACAAATTTTGTCTACTCAGCCCACTTTGACTGACACCTGCACATTTTTACTATCGGAAGAACATACCTTTGCCGCTATCCTTTTTTAACAATGCTCTTAAATTCTCCCTTTGCACACTTTTGGAGTTAGCAGCAGTGGAGCTTGTATTGTAGCAACAACTAGCCAAAGAGGGTGAGGGGTCCTGGAATGCAGTTGACTTTCTAAATCCCCACCAGTCTGTCCCGGGGCCATGGGGCAGGGCCTATATCTCGAGCCCCCTTTTTCCATGTGAGTCTTGCATGTCTGGAATCTGTAAGCAAGCAGTTAGTCGCCTGATACTCCAAGCTCACCCTGTCACTGTCGCTTCCTAGTCTTTGTTTTGTAAGTGCAGTATGAAAGAAGAAACTGCAGATGAGGAGAAGGATTGTTTACAGGAGGAAGGTAAATTTGTTTTTGTCTCACCACGTGTAAATAATTTGGGCTCCTTTGGTAGTTCAAATCCTGTCAACTGAGTGTAAATTCGGTTAGCAGTGGGGTTGTAGCTGTGTTTGGGAGTTAAAAATAGACTTGGAAGTACATGAGACGTACTGGGATGGTGAACTTGAGTGCGTGTGGTGGGGTTGAGTGGAGACGGGGTGCATGGTTGGTGCCAGTGACAGTGGCTTCTGTAATGACGCACTAGCGACCTCGACTGAATGGAGCTCACAGAACAGCATGAAAGAAATTAATAGCTCACAATCATCTGCTGAATGTTGTTGTGAATTAATTTGGAAGTGACACGCTGGCTTGATTTTTATTATTGAACGATTTAAAATACATAGCCAGTTACTGACTTATTAAACCTATTCTAAGCCTAGATAAAGGATTTTTAAGTACAGCAACAAAAAACATATTTATTTTGTGTTCTTTTAGTCAGCATTGCCAAAGCGATCCAGTTTTGTCTATGACGCCTCTCTCCAAACTCAGCTAAAAGTGCTAAATGCTAGCATCAGTACTTACCAGAGCTGCCTACAACATCAAACTTAATAGCTTCAAATTCTCCTTGACACATTTCTGACATTTGAATAATATTATTCTTGCACTACTCAAGTCCATATGGCAGGTTAACTCAGGCTCAACTGGTGTCATCATGGTGCTCATGAATGTATTTCACCTCATGATAATCTGTGTTACTTAAACAGTTTTGTGCTGAACTGCACAATTCCACAAAGATGACAGGTAGTTTGGTAGCTTTACATCTGTACTGATCTTTAGTACTGAATTGCTGTATTTTACTCAGTGGTTACTGAGCATACAGATTGTAGCACACTCACATTATTAAGCTTTCAAAACATAAAATGAAAAACCTTTTTATATTCTAACACAAAAAGTATAACTCCACCTCAAATCTGCCTGTTTGGCTGCTAGGGGAGTCTTTTATTTTGTGCCATTGTGTCAAGTGAAAGGTGCACATTGCGCATTTGTCTTTTGTCCAGAAAACAAGAAGTAGAACAGTTAAGCTTAATTGCTTCTTTCCCACTGTTTGCACTCAGGTCGACCACTCTTTGCCCTTAGACCATAGGTGGTACTTTCTTCTTATTTAAAGCTACAGTACATATATGTTTTATATTTTTTCATGCTATAGATCTGTTTTAGTCTTGATTTTGATGTAATTTAGTCCAAGCCTTAGAAAGCTATAATATTTTTTGGGCCGCTACCTTAGACGTACAGTATATTCTCAACTTGATTTCCTGCTTTTTCTCTAGAGATGTTTGGTTTGGTTCAACAGAAATAACAGCTGTTTCACATCAGTGTTGTCCTCACCAGGAGTGTTGTGTCTGTCACATTAAATTTAATGCTTAAATATAAAATAGCATTCATATGTTATAAACTAAGTTGACAGATTGAAGCAGCCATTTCCTTTCGCCTCTGGAAAATGTCACTAAATTCTTCATCGGAGTTGTGTTCTCATCCAGCGCTACTGTGGAAATCATTGAAGAGTGCACAGATCCCACGTGGCCTGAATTGCCCTATTCATGACCTCTCAAATAATAACTTCACTTAATTAAAATTATGACTACATAATGTGTTAGATTTGTCTGTATTTAGTTCTGGTTGAGTCTTTATTCTGTCCTGATTTTATTCCTGATTTAGAGTTTGGCGGTGATTTGGTCCTGGCTTAGTTTGGGTTTAGTTCTTGTTTGTTGATGTATATTTAAACTTTTAGTTGCATTTGTAGTTGCAGATGAACCTTCACAGACATGTTTACTATGCCTAAATGAATGCCCAAATGTTGCTAAATGTTGTTGTCATATTGGTATTGTGAGATTTAACATAGTTATTGCATGTTTTTCTAATATTGTGCAGGTCAAATATGAATCATTATGAGAACATGGGTTATAGCTGACTTAGCCTTTTCATGACCTCTCAAATCATAACATACACAGACTTGCAGTTATGTCAAAACATTCTTGCAGTACATGTGCCCTGATCTGTTGTTCTCCTTTCTGTGTCCCCTCAGAGCAAACCAAAAGCAACCTGAAGTTAACCTCTCCGGAGGACACCGAGCACGTGAGCCGCAGGCAGGCCTCGCCAAACGGCACAAACTCTACCAGAGGAGATGCCAAAAACAGTCGCCCCGTCTCTCGAAGGCACACATTAGGAGGTGCACGTGGGTCTAAGGAGATCCTGGCCATGCAGCCGTCGGATATGGACAAAAAGAGGGAGGCCTTCCTGGAGCATCTCAAGCACAAATACCCCCATCACGCCTCAGCGATCATGGGACATCAGGAGCGACTACGGGACCAGGTCAGTCTGGGGTGACCCGGTCAGATTATGTGGAATGTTGTTGTGGTTTAGGCTCAAGCTGTCACCTATTTATTGTTCAAATGTCAATTCATATTATCTCAGCAAGTGCAACGACTTAACATGGCAACAAAATGTAAAGCGTAGGTCTAGTTTGGCAAGTAGTTCTCTTTCTATTAACTTATACAACATATACAAACATATAGATTATAGGAGGGCCTTTTTTCAACAAGAAAAATCATCTGGAGCAACGATGGCACATGCTGTAGAGCAGGTCAGCTCCCAATCAGAAAGTCTTTCAGGTCTTACTCCAACCATTTCATACTGTTATCGTGTCCTTGAGCAAGACACTTTACCCATATTGCGTATATGAATAAATGTGTTAGACTGGTGTTTTGGATGTGGTCAGATTGGCTTTCAGTCTGTCCAGGCCAACTGTGGCTACAGAAGTAGTTTACCACCTCCAGTGTGTGACTATGGAATAAGGCAGAACGTATACACATATAGCCGATGTATTATTTTTAAAAATATAACCTGCAATCCAAAAACGGTGGGTGGAGAGTGGTCATTTGATAAAACAGCTGAAACAGGGCAAACTGAAAAGCTGTCAGTGAGTGTACACAGATTAAATCAACCAGACAATCAGCTGATGTAGGCTGGAGCCTGATGGCGAGGCAACTATTGGAGTGCACTTTATAAAATTAAATACATATTAACTGCTCACCAAAAAGGCTAAGAAAAAATCCTTAGCTTGTATCTGAGAATGTGTAGCATGTGATGTGAACAACCAATCACAAGCCACCTCAGAGTCAAAAGTATACAAGTGGTGATTGACAGTTAAATTGAAACAGCTAATGAGCTTGCAGTCAGACACGGCGTTTCTGCTCACGAGGCTGCTACATTTTCAAAGACATGGAAGTTTAACCGAAATTTTACCTTTTTATTTTTTCAAAATTTGGAAGTGATGCCATCCCGCAGTAGTCATTTGTATGGAGTTTGTTTTGGACAGAAAGAAGGAAGCTCAAGTGGGGTGTGTACTTTCAAATCTGTCTTTATTATCTTATTATATTGTCATAGTCATGAATTGTTAATGATGTAAAAGAGTGATTACAACTGTATCGATTTATCCTTAGTTTATAGTGTTTGTTTGTCTTTTTTTCTTTCTTTGAAGAATTTTTACTTGTTCAGACTAGGGCAGTGCAACAACCACAAAACTATGTCCTTGTTTTTTTGCTCCAGGTTAAATGCGAAGCCCTTCCTATAAATCTACTTGTCACTTTCCCTCCCACAGCTGCCTTAAAAATGAGGAGGTGCTGCTACTGCTGTATTGTGTGAAGCAATAGTAATATATGATTCTTTTTCACCATAACAACTAGACTATTGCATATGCCTTATCTTAAGCCCATTGCATTTCCTGGGATTGTTTGTAGCAAGGAGTGCACGGATGGTGGAGAAAACACCATAGAGGTGAACCCTTGGCTCACCTTGTCATTGTTTGCATGCAATAGGTCAGGGCATACAAAGGTGAGGGACAAGCGGGCTTTGTGACCAAAACAATTGAAGGTAATAGTGAGACTGGCATCTAGCCTCGAGGGAACTCCATGCAGCAATAGAGGCAATGCATAAAAGGTGGATTTCAAGTGCTTTTATGTTGGATTTTGTGCACACACCAACATGCAAATTTACTTGACCTGTGGGTGGAAAATAAAAGGGCAAATTTGCATGGTCCGTAGATCACCTTGTCCAGTCATTTTAAACCATTTTAGATGGACTATGCCAGGACTATCAGGGCTAAACCAGGACTTAACCTAAAAAAAGCCAGCTTAGACCAAAACTAAGATTAAATTGTGATATACACAAAACTTAGTGCTAGTAAAAAGAGTGTACCACCAGTGGTCCCTGTGCCACAGGGAACCACTGGTGTTGGTTGCTTTTACTTCTATTGGTAAAAAAAAGTGTTATAGCTGTCTGTTTGCTTAACCTACAATACGGCGGAGAAATAGGCAAAAGTTGGTTGTGAAATCGAGGTAGTCAGACAGGTAAGTTGGGCTGCGCAGAGGGGTGGGGCCAGAGTTGCCATAGTGATGTCTCGTGATGTCAGCGCCTGGAGGGGCTCGGTTTACGTGTAGGTGCTTGTGCGCGCTGGAGAGGACTGTGGGAGAGCTGTGCGTGTGTGTACGTAAGGTTATGTGTGTGGAAAGAGAGACAGAGGCAGTGCTGCTGTATAGAGGAAGGCGATGGATCAAACGGAGTCTGGAAGCATGAGGCGCTATCGGTGAAGCCTGCACGGGAATACAAATAAACTTTTTTCCACACAGAGATAGGAATAACTTTATACACGGACGTCTTTGCATACAAATAAAGGTAAGCAACTTTTACATTGCGTTTTTACCTGCTTTGTCTCCTGCTGTGCGCGAGTGCCACTTTTACGCAGTCGTGTAAAGTTCGCATGGGAGTTTCTTTAATGCTGCAGACACTTGACGCGAAGTCAGGTGCCTCAAACTTTACTGGAGAATGCAAAGCTTGTCGTAACCGTGTTGTCAGAAAATGTAGATACGATCGTGTGAGCTTTTTGTTTACGCAGCCTGGCGCCTTAAGGTGGTGTCACGTAAATCATTCTACAGGTACTATCTTCTGCAGGTTAATGAGACGCTAATCATGCAAGCAATTCGTTTTGCCCACAATAACATGGTAGACTTCAGCAGTGTCAAAGCTAGTGCAAATTGTTTTCTTACTAGTTAAATAACCTACTATAAATTAGCTTAATTGTTTAAGATAGTGTGTACTATAGTGTAAACATACTGTATATGCCTTAACAGTTTTGTAAAGTGTTGCATGCCAGAATTTATAACTTATCTAATAATTAGTTTCAAATTGTAACTAGTGAAAAAAAAAAAAACTAGAAACCTGCATTTTAGCTATAACTGCTGACAGCTTAATAGTTTTTGAGGTTTCTCACTCCTCTTGCGTTAATCAGATGTGAAGCATTACTTGGCATTTTGTTGGTTTTCATAGTACAAAACTGGATATAGTCTCAGAACAAATGCATTTTGAGCATTTTTATTGTTAAACACTGTTGATACATGACCACTGGCTGAATTTGATCTAATCTAACTGAAAATGTAAAACAAAACAGCATCCATCATGTCAAATAAATACAGTTCAGCAGAAAAAAGCAAATCAAAACAACTTTATTGGAGCGTTACTCATTCAGCGGGTGCCATGGAGGTATAATTATCCTGCCTGGGAGAAAAACAGCAGGAGACCGACTCACTTGCTTTAATGTATTAAGTTTGGTGAGAGCAAGAGATTTGAGAGTACATAAAAAAACGAACAAAAAGTGCGTACTGGAAAGGCAACATGAGTGGCAACAGAGCGTGTAGTCAGAGGTGAGGAGGAAATGTCCCTGGAGGTTTGAGTTACAAAGGAGGAGATTTATCAAGGTCAGGCGGAGGTCAGGAAGATGATCTGACTAAAGTAAAGAAGTGGATGACCCTGCTCCACCCAAAAGCATGACCATGCAAAGTTGTGCAAACTGCCCCATTCTGACACATAGTATACATACATACATAGGGGGGAGTTGGCTAAGAATTCCATAGTCTTGGAAAACTTGGAATTGTTTAGCTTTTTGACATGGGAAGTTCGATTATATTATAGTAGATAGAAATTATGTATTGTAATTTGCGTGTTCTATATTTTGGGATTGTCCCCAAAAAAATTTGTACCATGACTGTCTGCCCACTAGCAAGCAGTGATTTCCATTTGTCTAATACTGCCCTCGATTAATCATGGCTTGGAACTGGCACAAAGATTAACTTGATTAGAGTTTAGTTTTCCTCACATCTGGAAAGAAAATAGAACTAAAGTCATTATCTGGCTGTACCTAGATAACCTAAACTTCTAATTCAGTATCTAAAGCATTTTCTCTGTAAACACAGTATCACAGCAAGTTTGAATTTTGTCCCTCTGAGGCCTCCGTTGTGTGAGTTAAAACCTATATCCTGAATAGAGGGGTAACCCTGTTTACTGTACACCCCTCGCTTCTCTCCATTGCCTTCTTTTAGAGCCACAACAAAAACGGGCAGTTTAATTTCCTCCTGTCCTCTGCAAAAAGATCTGGATCCCACCCAAGGGAGATGAGATAACATCCGAGTGGTACGACCGCCACCCATCCTCTCAGTCTGCCCAGGGGCTTCTGACAGGGGCCACACTTTGCTGCTTCAACGATCACACGACACACACTGACTCGCTCCCTCTACCCCAGTGTCAGTGTGTGATGAGCTGTGACTGGCGGGCCTGCGGTTTTCAGTGGTTTCTCTTTAGAGTGTGGTGGTGGCCGTGTTGGGACAGCTGCCTGCAGTTGTGGACAGACAGACAGACTCAAAGGACTCAGAGACAGACAGGTCTAGAGCCCCCAAGCTGTGTTAATCCAGCTTCTGATGAGAGGGCAGATTATAAACAGAGTGGCAAAGTGGAGGAGGGGGTCACTGGCTCCTCTTGTGGAGATGTACTTTTGGTGTAGTGACAGAAACTTGGGGGTAAATTACATAGTTCTCCCAAAATGCCATACAAAAATGTATATTGCCTAGTTCTACTTTAATACATATGAACACTATACATTCATAATATGCTGTAATATTACTGTGGCATGAATTTTATATCCCTAACTTTTTGTGACTAGTATAAACTGCAGAATGCCCTAACACAATTGTAAGAAAACTTTTAATGTCTAAATGCCTTTTAAAATATTTCAGAATATCTTTTGTGTGTGCCCATGTCCAGAGTAAATCTGCCTAAGGCCCATAGTTGCTGGGAAAAGCTCCAGTAACCTTTGTTCTCTTGGGGAAAGAGTTGGATCAATGTAAGATTGTTGCCTTATATGGCAGAGAAAAGTTAACTGCTTTTTTGGGGAGTCACATTGACATTGAAGGCGTTATTTATAAACCAATGGACCCTGTAACTAATCTATCACTATAAACTGGTATGACTATTTCCTGTTATCTGTCTTCAGTATTTTGATATTTTGTCAAGGACCAAATTAAGTTGATCTTCACCATCTTTTCAGAATTCTGCTGTACTTAAAACAACTATTCCTTTCCTTTAGTCCCGGATGTAAGGGTTTTCTTTGAAGACAATGACTCAGCCTTATACTCAGAATTTTAGCTTGGGTAAAATGATACAGATTTTAAAGGTTATGTTTTGTCAGCAGATCTATCTTTTACAGACAGATATTTTGTGTTGAAACAGATACTTTCATTGCTTACAAAGACTGTTGTTGTGGTCAGCAGAGTTTGCCAACAAGCACAGGCAAAAAGACACTTTTGAACTGATGCTATCACACAGTCTGAGAAGTTACTCGATGCTGCATCGATGGCCTTTACTTTATCCTTTAATGTCAAATGTCACCAACTTTTAGGCAAGTTTTCAAAAAGTTTTTACCAACAACTTACCAACTGGAATAATAGTTGCTTCCATTCACATAGCATCATTTAAGAAGCCCATAGCAGTTCACGACTCTGTCCATATAGTTGTAGTTGCTGGGTGGAATGCTTTGCCCAATGACACCACAACAGTTTAGAGCTGGAGTAGGAATCGAACCTCTAACTTTTTGGTTGTTGGATGACCTGCTTCACCACTCGTTTTAGTCCCAATGTTTTGTTTAATAATTTACAAGCAAATAGTTTAAACCAATTGATATCTGGGGACCTCTGTCTGTGGGTGTCTGGTAAAACCTTGAAGGCAAACTGCATATGTAATCTACTATAAAATGTACTATTGTTTTGGTCATTTGAGCGTGTCCCAACAATATAACTCCTTCAACTCCCTCATGGTGTAACTTTTGGCCAGTTTTCCCACATTCTTGTCTGTGCCTTTTGGCCTTGTAACACTGGTGGACCACAGAGCCAAGGTCAGTTTGATAAAGACAGGGCTGAGTGTGCATCAACTCCCTTTACTGAGGTCTGACTGACATCATTGAAAAGGGCAAAGGAGGAGCCTGTTTGGTTCCTGTTTTGAACTAGATCACTGGTGGTCTGCTGTAATGATGACCTCAAGGACAGGAGCTGAACACACACGCATATTATCCTGAAGATTTAAAGGTATTAAGGAGAATCTTTATAAATGCAGTTTTTATATTATCCAAACATTGACTTTAGTGATTCAGAGGTAGTCTTACATTCAAAGCTGCTTTATTGTTAAGTGTGACATTAACAGCCACCTTTAATGTTTCAAAATCTTATCCAAGAGTTTTTTAGATTTTACTTGTAAAATGTTTGGACACTCTATAGTCACACAATCGGACACTGTTGGAGCAGCTTGGAGGTCAGACATGTGTTAGCCATCAGGTCTGCCCTCTGACAAACATGAGCTGGTGTCTTTTAATGGCACATGTCACATCTGCACGAAGCTCCACAGTAACACAAACAGGTTAACGACAGCCACGTGCTAACCTCTACTGATGCTTATTGTTGTTGGTTTGAAGAGAACAAGTGCTCAGTGAAGGCTGAGGAAGATGACCTGACTCCTGTAAAGTGAATGACACATCTTGAAGTTGACAAATGAATAAGGAATTTCTACTAGTTCTGACTCATTGGTATCTGTTGAACTATTTTCTTGATATGGAAGGTTTTTTGATAATGTTAGAAATATTGTATTGTTACTTTATGTTTTTTATAGGGGTGCCAGGAAAGAGTTAAGCAAATGAGCCAAATTGTAACCCTCTGAGGCTTTTGTAGCTGAATACTGTCCAACTTGGCCATGCATTAATAATTATGACTTTGAGCTTTACAATTGGGTCTATTATCTAATTACTCCACAGTCACACATCAATCAAACACATTCATGCAGCAAGGTAGATGATGTAGTTAAGCACAAGCACACGATGGCTTCCAAACAGTTTTGAGCGGAAATCAAACCCCAACCTTTCTTGTGTTTGACCTGCTTTACCATCATTAATGTGACATTTGTTTTGATAAGTGGTCAGTGGTAGTGGCGCCAATTGCGTTCCTAATCCCGAGTTTTGGTGGGGCGGGGGTTAAGCTTCCAACAGAACTCCCCCACCCCACATGGACCTGCTACTGATCACAGCTGATAATGAGTGAGGCCAGACAGATTTTTACACACCGTCTCAAAGCACAGTGGTGGTGCCTTAATCAGACCAGCATAATCTGAGCTTTGAGCAGCGCACTCTTCTGTTGCATCTCACACTGGTTTGCCGGGCTTAAAAATCCAACAGTAGCCAGACTAATCGGCTCGCTCATTGTATAGCCCCACTGGCATAACCGCAGTCTGTTATTGTTATGAGGGACTTAAATACTTTACATTCTTGATAGACCTGCAAAGAAAGAAGGTGAGATGACTGTTGATGACACACTGGACCCTATATGCATTGCTTGAATACTATTAGCCATTGAAAATAAATCTATGAACAATGACTAAATCAGGTCTAAATCTAAGAATAGATTAGGACCAAACATTACAATGCTCCTATTGTACAAAGCTCACTGGCATAAAAGCTCTTGTACATTCAAACTGAAGGTCAAAAGTCACAAATGCCTAAACATGTGTGGATTGGCAAATAAATGGCTGAGACTATATACAATTAAAATGTTTAGTAAAAACAAAAAGCTCTGCACTCTTGAACTTCTGATGGCCAGTATAGAGTATTGTGTTCTTCCCCATACCAATTTTATATG
>JAVQJW010082910.1:0-10559 GCA_036025195.1 Hypseleotris klunzingeri
TCATAATTACGAGATCTTTTCTCGTAATTACGACTTCTTTTCTCATAATTACGAGATCTTTTCTCGTAATTACGAGATAAAAAATAAAATGTTAGTGAGTACAATGCTCTTCAGTAGATGAGAGCCGTTGGCCCCTGTAACACCAACAAATATACGCCAGGGGGCAGAAAACACATGGGCTGTTGGTGAAATGACCTATAAACCAAGCAGATGAAGTGTGTTGTTTACGCCTACGTTAGGTTCAAGATGGCTGCTGGAGACAACAGTGGCAGGCCTCCTTGCCTTAATTTCTCGGGCCCGGGTCCTTTGGGAAACAGCCAGCCAAGCAACAGCGTTTTCTCGATGCCCGCGTCCAATGGCGGAGCTGTGGGTGCTGCCGGCGGAGCACAAGGACCAGCGAGAAGGCCCAATCCGCAGCTGGGGCCTGGCGGAGGAGACAGCAGCGGTGTTTCGAGCGGGGCCCAGCCGCCTGCGCACAACTCCCTGCAGCAGTCCTCTGCGGCAGGGGCTGCGGCAGCGGGAGCCATGGCTGCCCCGGCCTCAAACATGGCATCCTCCGCAGCTTCAAACGCCACACCTACGGCCCCAACAGCCACTATGGCAGCCGCCTCCGTGTTAGTTTACCGAGAGCCCGTGTACAACTGGCAAGCGACGAAAAGCACCGTCAAAGAGAGGTTTGCATTCCTCTTCAACAACGAAGTGCTCAGTGACGTGCACTTTTTAGTGGGCAAAGGCATGGGTGTCCAGAGGATACCTGCTCACAGGTGAGTCAATACACCTCTCCTAAACATTATTAGAGGCATCTGTAAATGCTAACGGTGCTGTGTGTCAGGTTTGTTTTGGCTGTGGGCAGCGCCGTGTTTGATGCGATGTTTAACGGCGGCATGGCGACCACCTCCACCGAGATCGAGCTGCCTGACGTGGAGCCGGCTGCCTTCCTGGCCCTGCTCAAGTAAGAACCAGCCTGTGTTATAGAGCTGTCACTAAAACCGATGAGCCTGTTGTTTTTAAATATCAAATAATCGTAACTTGTATACTAACAAGTTGGAGGCATTATTCTGTGTGTATTTCCTAAACTAAAATCTTTATTAGATTACCCTGGCCACAGTTCTAATAAAGGAAGGCAATACTTTAAAAAAATTATGTGCTGTTGTGTTACATTTAAAAGCCATTATTATACTAAAATAAATAGATCGCTTGTCCTGGTTAATAATATTTGTGGCTCTTCTGCAGGTTTCTGTATTCAGATGAAGTGCAGATTGGACCTGAGACAGTCATGACCACCCTCTACACAGCAAAGAAGTACGCAGTGCCGGCTCTGGAGGCTCACTGTGTGGAGTTCCTGAAGAAGAACCTGAGAGCTGATAATGCTTTCATGTTGCTTACTCAGGTCCAATTTAGCATCTACTAAATGTAAAATAGGCTCCATTATAACATACATAACTGGTTCATTTCTGTTGTGTTTCAGGCCAGGTTGTTTGATGAGCCTCAGTTGGCCAGTCTCTGTCTTGAAAACATAGACAAGAACACAGGAGATGCTCTTGCTGCTGAAGGCTTCACAGACATAGACTTAGGTAATGCTCAATCCAGATTTATTTGATTTAATTTTTATTAATATTTGTCTTTTTACTCTTACATAGACACACTAGTGGCTGTGTTGGAGAGGGACACTCTTGGGGTGCGGGAGGTACGTTTGTTCAGTGCTGCTGTTCGCTGGGCAGAGGCAGAAGCTCACAGACAGCAGTTGCAGCCCACCCCTGAAAATAAACGCAAAGTCCTGGGCAAGGCTTTGTCACTTATTCGCTTTCCACTCATGACCATTGAAGAATTTGCAGCAGGTGAGTGGAAGCAAAAAACACAACTCACTTTTCCCTATCAAAACATATAAGCATAACCATGGTTTAGTCCTGATTTACATGTATCCTGTTTAGTCCTATAATCCACGTTTTGAATTTGTTTAGTCCTGGTTTGGACCTTGTTTAGTTTTGATTCAGACCTGATTTAGTCTTGGTTTAGTCAATTTATACTATATTACTTTTGAGGTGACTTGAGAACATTTCAGGGTGACTAAAGTCCTACAACAACTGGTCTCCCAACAGCCTTTATATAAGCATTTAAGTATATGTTGTTATATAGGTCCCGCCCAGTCCAGTATCCTGACTGACAGAGAAGTGGTGAGCCTCTTCCTGCACTTCACAGTTAACCCAAAGCCTCGAGTAGATTTTATCGACCGTCCTCGCTGCTGCCTCCGCGGGAAGGAGTGCAGTATTACACGTTTTGCACAAGTGGAGAGTCGATGGGGCTACAGTGGGACCAGTGACCGCATCAGGTGAGAAAAGTACCAAAAAATCTCTAACCCATTACTCTATACCATAATAACACACATTTTCATATGTCACACTACAGCAACAAATGGTTGATTTTGTACATGAAAATAAACTCAAACCCTTTGTCAAGGTGTCACACAAACCAGGAAGTATCAGAATAACAAGCAGGGAATTTTTAAATAAAACACCAGCTCCCTTACATTGTTTCTGATAAATTCTAATACTTGATAAACAATGTTTCTAACTGAGAGCTCCTGTACAGTCAAAGCTTATGATAGTTTGAAAACAAGTGTTCCTGCGCTCTAAAACAAAAACCCTTATAATTTAACCCACAGGGTCTCAAAATGTTTTTTTTTTTCAGATGATATCTGGTATGCTGTACTATTTATTGTGTAATTATTTTTGCTCAGTTAGAAAGTAAAAATATTAGGTACTGTAGCATTAAGTGTACTGTAACAACTGAAAATGTAATTGTGTTTCTTACATATATAATTTATTTTGTCAGATTTTCAGTAAATCGCAGAATATTTGTGGTTGGGTTTGGACTTTATGGCTCGATACATGGGCCCACAGACTACCAAGTCAACATACAGGTATGTTTTACTATTTCATTCAATTTTATCTCTTATAATTCATGTATATAAACACAGTAAGGGTGCCACAAATGTGTGATTCATGATATTGAAAGTAAAGTTAGTGTCTAATGTACAATGTGAAAACACAATAGATTATGACAATTATTGCTCTATTATTGTAATTTTCAGAATAATAGCATGTTATTTTTTTGTTTGTTTCAGATAATCCATACAGACAGTAACACGGTTCTGGGACAGAATGATACAGGGTTCAGCTGTGATGGATCTGCCAACACCTTCAGAGTCATGTTCAAAGAACCAGTGGAGATACTTCCCAATGTCAACTACACTGCCTGTGCTACACTCAAGGTTTGCTATAGTCCATTAAAACCTTTTCTAAAACAGCTGTCTAATGTTAAATGGCCAGAATTATGTTTTGTTTTTCTATCTCTATGGGCACTCAAAACACTTAACGTCAAAGCACATACGCTCTTTCACAGTCACAAGCACACACAGATTCTGGTGACCTAAGTGTTTTGCCTTAAGACATTTCAACAGTATGAGGATGTGGGTTGGAGGAAGAATCGAACTGCCAGCTTTCTGGTCATTGTACAGTTTGCTGCATCTTTTTAGCCACTTTCATGTGATCTAATTTTATAGTAGTTATAAATATATAACAATATGAGTAAATAGTGTGATAACAATAGTTTTGATGCAAGTTCAGTTAAGCATAAATAGTTACTTTATTTGCTTGTTAAAAAATAATATCAAAATCAAATCATGACTAAAATTTGACTTTTATTTAGTCAAAAATTTTGTTTCAAGGCTCACAAAGGACAAATGACTTTAAGACTATGGCATGTGATATCTTTACATGTTTGTGATATGGCTATTGCGCCCTGTATACTTTAATAAGGTCCGTCTTACACCGTTGTCCTTTTTTGCAGGGTCCAGATTCCCATTACGGCACCAAGGGAATGCGTAAAGTTACACACGAGTCGTCCACCACCGGCACAAAGACCTGTTTCACCTTCTGCTACGCCGCAGGCAACAACAATGGCACTTCTGTGGAGGACGGACAGATTCCTGAGGTCATCTTCTACACATAGTCACCTCCTGATGTGGTTTCGATCTTCTTCCATCGAGTTTGACATGTTACCACCAGCACGGGGCCTACACTTAACTTAAGCTGTCGTACTGGGAGCTAATCTATGTCAGACCACCATAATCTCCATATAGTGAACTGCTGTTGGCTACGTTAAGACAAGAGTCACTACATGGACATCACATGTAATTTGAGATGCTGTCTGTCTCTCTTTTGCAGTCATTTCCTCTTTACCTTTGTGTCGTAGTGGTGGCAGCCTTTTTAAAAAACACTGTAACAGACTCTACAAAGGAAGCAGGGAGTGAAGGAAGGAGCTCCCAGATGGATCACAGTATCTCTGTAATTGCTGTGAATTTATTGAATAAAACTTGACACTCAGTTTTGCTAAATATCGCCACTGATCTCCACAGCGCTAGGCGAGTTGCAACTGTATCAATGTACAGATGATCAGATTTTGCCAAGAAAAGATCCCGCCTCAGCATTATTATGCAAACCTGCATTAGTCAGCACTTGATTACACTTAAACTGTAACTTGCTTCAACTCAGACCTCATAGGCTTTTCGACAGATTGGCAAAGGTGTAAGATAATTAATATTTAACATGAAAATATAAAATATAGTAAGCAATTTTGGGGTTTCTACATAAAGTACCATATGTAATATCTTGTGACCTTGCTTAGTAGTTGCCTATACTCAAGATAACATGCACTTCTTGGCCTTGCATTTGTTTCTGTTGTTCTATGGATGCACACTAACTCATCTATGTTTTGTTGCTTTGTTCTTAAGTGTGGGTGGAAGAGAGCTTTCCCTCCTGCTTTGGAGAGGGTTGTATATTAATGTGTCATTTAATAAAATGTATCTTTTAAATTACTATTGATTAAAGAGTGAAGACAATGAGTTGTTGTTTTTTATGAAATCTGCAGGCTTAAGCATATTTTCAAACATATCCGCAGTCACTGTATCATGATGGTTCTGATGTATTTATTTGTCACATACACAAAACAAAGGTGCAGTCCAGAGATTCTTTCTAATACTGATTGATCATTTTGTTCATGACCTTTTTAAATGAGCGGTATTGCAGGTATGTCACAGTGCACTGTACAGACCCAATCTGGCCGATGATCTGGAGAAAATGAAACAGGGAAACGATAATACAACTGTTCTACTCCAATTCTCCAAAACCCTTGCCCCAGGCACTTGGTGTACTGTAGCCGTGAAATGAAAACATGAGCATCTTGCTCCCACTACTCTAAAGGAGATGCTAACAAGTGTTCTGCTTTCAACTATTCAAAAGAATTTGTGCAATGTATTATTAAGCCTGTGCAAAAAATTTAAAGTGCCCATGGGTTAGGGTTTAGAGACTGATTTGGCATTTTATCCAGGAACAGTGTTTACAGTTTGTCCAAGTAATTGTCAAGAGCAGGGATGCCCTCTTTGAGGCCTTTGCGTTTTCTGATTTCAGCAACGACCTGTGATGGTCTAGTGGTTGCGTCGCTGGGGTCTCCCTGGAGAATCTGCCAGTGGTCGAACACACACTGAGGGAAGGCCTGGCCTCCTGTGTTACTGCGGAGATCTGCAGTGAAACCTGCACAAAATAAAGCTCTTTTAATGGATGTGCACAGACATGAAACTCAGAAATGGTAAATAAATATGTAAGCATGTTTTAGATTAGAATTTCATGTAACTGAGTCTCGCTTACCAAAAGATTCATTGACAGGTAGATAGGCCTTCACTACAAACATAGGAGTGCCCATCACTTGAGATTCTTCAAATACATGACCTCGTTTCCTGTTCAACACTCCGTAGATGCCTCCAACCACCTGCTCTGGACACTGTACAGGATAAGAGAACATCAGCGATGAGAGAAGAACATAAGGGTTTATTCAAGTCTTGAAGATTTTACAAGACACTCTGTACCTGGATCTCCACCAGGTAGACAGGCTCCATGAGTCTGGGCTGAGCAGTGAGCTGACAGGCATACAAAACCCTGCGAGCTGTGGGAATAATCTGTCCACCTCCACGATGGATGGCGTCTGCGTGCAGTGTCACATCATGAATGTCAAAACGAATGGCTCGCATGTTCTCCTCACAGAGAGCCCCCTTTTAGAGAAGGGTGAAGAAGACAGGATAATAATAAATTGAACAATAGGTTCTGCTCTGTTATTCTGTACTCGTAACATGCATACCTCCTTAGTCGCCCACTGAAAACCAGCCACCACGCTATCCTTGATTTCATTGAGGTACTGGACACCCTTAGTCACGTCTATGAGCAGGTTGGGACCACTTCCATCTGGACCAAAGCACCAGATCTTTCTCGCCTCTGTCACCTCCCACTCATACTTGTCGGCAAGGTAACGCGCACGGGTCTTCAGCTCCTGCCGGGCCGTCACGTCTCCTTTCTCAATGTCCTCGGCCAAACCATCTGGGAAGGGCCGCGATTTCATGAAGAGACGGTTGTGCTTGTTTGGGGACTTTGACAGACACATTTGATCAGATTCTTCGCTTACTGTCTCTCTGTAAGACACGACTGGATCTGATTTCTGTGAAGACAATGGACTATTAAGAAAACATGTTTTTTATGTGTGATAAAAAAACTGATTCATTTCCAACATTTTAGTTGCCTTTCTTACCTTGAGTGGAATGCAGGCGTGGTCCTCCTCCAGGTCTTTCAGGCAGATCTCCAGATGCAGCTCCCCGGCTCCAGCGATGATGTGCTCCCCGGACTCCTCAATGATGCACTGTACCATGGGATCGGACTTGGCCAGACGCTTCAGGCCCTCCACCAATTTGGGAAGGTCCGCAGGGTTTTTGGCCTCCACTGCCACCCTTACCACAGGGCTAACACTGAACTTCATCACCCTCATGTTGTGGGACTGCAAAACAATTCACAGGGCAATGTTCATGTTTTGCTTACACTAAATGTAAAAAGATACAAACTGCAATTAATAAAATCATTTGCCTGTTCATAGGTAGTTATAGTCCCAGTCTTCACCAAGTACTGGTCTACTCCCACAAGACCCACAATATTTCCGCACGGGACATCCTCAATAGGCTCAACATAGCGGCCCATCATGAGAATAGTCCTGCACAACAGATTGAAATTGCAAATACCAACTCAAGAGGAGTCTGCATGCCCTTCCTGTGTCTCAGTGGGCTCTCCCCAGGTATTATGACACATGCTGAAGTGACGTGAAGTGACCTGGTGACACTAATGTCCCTAGTGGATGAAGGTAAGAGTGAATGCTTGTCAGTGTTTGTCTGTGTTAGCCATGCTACTAACCATGACGACTGTCCAGACAAGTGTACCCTGCCTATGCCCCATAATTGGTGGTACAGACGCATTAATCTCACTCTTACCTCTGGATGGGTTTAAGGTACAGGTCCTCCTTCTTGCCTGGGGTAAAGTTTGGACCCATGATGCGCACCTTTTGGCCTGTGGATACAATACCAGAGAATACACGGCCAAAGGCATAGAAACGGCCCTTGTCGCTTGTGGGAACCATCTTAGAAATGTACATCATCAAAGGGGCCTTAGGATCACAGTTTTTGATACCTAAAAGAGTGTGAGAGACAGAAATATATAACAAAAACAGTATTTGATGAAATCCTTTAGTAACTTTGTGTTGTTCTGACCCATGGCAGCCTCATCATCTCCCGGGCCTTCATAGAGCAGTTCACAGCGGTACTTTTGTGCTGTGACCGGAGAGGGCAGGTGGATGGTGATCATCTGAAGCAGGGCGTCTCCAGCAGGAAGCCAGCGCCGCATCACAGCCTTCAACAGAGGCTTCCCTTCTTTCTCCTTGTCCTCAGTGTCCAGTTTGACATCCAACTTCTCAATTAGTTTAGCTGTTTCCTCTTTTTTAAAAGCCATGATGGCATCAAATACCTAAAGCGAAAGTGAAGGCATCTAAGTTGTTCACATACATCTTTTACACATAAGCTACCAAACATATCATTGGACATTTAAATTTACCTTGAAAATGGGGTCAAGGACAAGCTGGCAAAAGGTACGTGGTAATTTCTGCCCGTTAGGTCCTGTGGCGGTTTTGCTAAACTTTCCGGTGCTTGGATCAAAATATCTATAGGAAGAACACAGAGATTGGTGCACAAGACATCACTATATTATTTTGTACTTGGTTACAAATGCTGCCTTACTTATCTCCCCACAGTTTCTTCATCATGTCTTCTACCTTCTTGCACCTGTCAGGATGACTCATCTGAGAAGCTCCTTTAGAAGCAAACTTTGCCACATACATTTCTGCAAACTGCTTCAGAGTGAACGCCCAGCCATGCAGACCGGAGCCAAACCCAACTGTTCCAATAACTGGGTCAATCTGAAAAAATGTAGATATTATGTATTATGTAAATTATGTATAGCATCAAGAAAATATTGAAAAGTAACAATGTGTATTTGTCACACACCATGATGCTTCCCATGGGCCCTCCCTCGTCCTCTCCGTAGGTGGAGATAATGACGTTGACGTTCTCCACAATTCGCTGAAATGTTGAGTAGAGTTCGTCTGGTTTCAGCTGGAGCTCCAACAAGGCCCGGTCCATTTTATTCATCATCAGAACAGGCTTTATACGCTCAGCTATGGCCTGTCGCAGCACTGTTTCAGTCTGCACGCACACACCTGCACAGGTAGTCAACATGTGGGTGAAGTCTTATATTGAGATGTACAATACACTATAGTCTAGGTGTTACCTACCTGAGACACAGTCCACCACCACCAGCGCTCCGTCTGTGACTCTGAGAGCAGCGGTGACCTCAGAGGAGAAGTCAACGTGGCCCGGAGAGTCTATCAGGTTGATTAAGAAACCATTTCCATCTTTGCATTGTTTGATAAATGCCAGATCATTATCCCCCAGTTCATAATACATAGAGATGGCCCTAAGATTAGAACAAAAGGGAATTAGGGTGGTTCAAAATGCCTGAATAATTAGCTGTTATGAAATATTTCACTTTTTAATGAAGAGTAGGCCTAAATGCAGTTTGTATCTAAACTGTATGTTAAGTTGTGGATGTAAGACAGTGATCTGTGAGGTCTGACTCCATAAGGCACTTCTATGGTGCACATACGTTGACTTGATGGTGATGCAGCGCTCCTGCTCGTCTTTCCTTGTGTCGGTGAACCGTGTCTCGCCGGCGCGGGCTGAGGCGATGATGCCAGCCTTGGACACCAGGGAGTCAGTGAGAGTGGACTTGCCGTGGTCCACGTGGGCGATCACAGACATGTTCCTGATGTTGGACTTTTTGTCCATGATGGCTCGGATCTGGTCCACAGTGAAGTTCACCTGATGGGAGGGGCAGGAGGTGAGTGGGGTAAGGAGTATTAAATTCATTTATTTACAACAGAGTTGGATGTCTGCTTCATGACATGCTTTTATATAAGTATGCACTCTAGTGACTCTTTAACTCTGTACCAAGTACAGTTATAAAAAGAAAGGCATGTTGGAAATTGAATCTAGCAGCTTGGCCATGATGTGTGCTGTAGCTGTATAAGGAGTTTACCTCCTGACTTCTCAGTAGGCAATGGATCAAGAAATGACTGAGTCACCATTCAGTCAATGCAGCTGAATGCTACTGCATTACACAATTGCACCTTCAAATTACTGACAAAACGTGAAAGTTGCACCAGCAATCTTACACAACAGAGAGGGCTACTAATGGTTTGGGAACATTTATCAGTTATAAGTAACTAGCTACAGTAAATAATCGGGAGTAGGATACTGGCCTGGATGTGTCCCCACATAGCCTTTGAACAAAGCACAGACACAAAGACAATTGTGGAAAATAAGTTACACTTTAGAGAATAAAATGATGAATTAAACATGGTGTAATTAAGTGTTCAGGTCTGCATCTGATCTGCGTCAGGCTTATCCTGTGCACCAGCTCATATTAAGGATTTGCTGTTCCGTCACTGAGCAGGCCAGGCCCTAAGATAAAGAGGTTCTTCATGTTTTTAACTACTGCGCATTTAAAAAAAACGGTACGTATAGAGAGCATTATGAGCCGCGCAGCCTGCCGCTAGACGTCCATTTCACGCGGACTTCAGGCGGTTCCGCGGCTCGTGGACCTGTAAGTGAAGGTTATTTAGGGATGACAGTCCAGTATTTGTCTACAGGCAGAGCATAGGTGTATATCTAGGGTGGTTACTCACCATTTTGGCCGCTCTTGGTTGATCTTCACGGGTTAGAGCTTATTGCTGTGAGCACTGCCTCTGAGGACAGCCAGTCCCGGTGGTGACAGGACAGAAGAGACGGTGCTGTTGCTGCGGCGGCCGTGTAGCTGCTGGGGCGGTGCAATACCACGCACCACCGGAAAGGGGCGCTGCTACTCCTCTGCTTATATCATATTTCACTGGCTTTATGCCCAAACTATGCTGCACATGTTAGTAGGTGTGCTACACACACACAAACATCATTCAATGTCAAGAATAATCCAATTTTACAATTTGGAAATGTCACCAATACATTTCTATCAAATCAGCCTGCTCTTAATTGGAGAGTAATGAAATAGCCATTCATTTAGCACAACAGTCAGGCAAGTGCT
>JAVQJW010083108.1:0-10488 GCA_036025195.1 Hypseleotris klunzingeri
CTTCCCATATTTGTCATGGTTTGGGGGCGGGGCCTCTTAATTACTCGTTAACAATATAAAAACCCTTAGACATCACAGATTAAAGTTGCAGTTAGTGTCAAAACATTGTATAGGGGAAATTAGCTGTCCTGGCGTCGGTATGTACTCTCTGAGTGCTTTCTAGTTTTAGAATGAGTTCAGTGAGTATAGAGTATATTGTTTGGAGTATATTGTTTGGGCCTGAGACACATTGGAGGTGGAGCGACATACTGGAGGTGAGTGCAGAGCTTTGGGCCTGAGGTGGAGCGACACACTGGAGGTGAGTGCAGAACTTTGGGGCTGAGGTGGAGCGACACACTGGAGGTGAGTGCAGAGCTTTGGGCCTGAGGTGGAGCGACACACTGGAGGTGAGTGCAGAGCTTTGGGCCTGAGGTGGAGCGACACACTGGAGGTGAGTGCAGAGCTTTGGGGCTGAGGTGGAGCGACACACTGGAGGTGAGTGCAGAGCTTTGGGGCTGAGGTGGAGCGACACACTGGAGGTGAGTGCAGAGCTTTGGGGCTGAGGTGGAGAAAAACTGTAATAAACCTTCTGGACAGGTTTAGTGTCCTCTCTCCAGGAGAGAACAAGCCACTCTTAATCGGGCCTGAGCAGTTTCTCGCTGGTTAGTTTCTATTTCCTCCAAATCTTCATTGTGGAGGTATGCTTCGGCAAACTGCAAAAATATTTTACTTATTTAGATGAAAAAATGGTCAAATAAATGCTCAAAAGAAAACAAGATGTTTACCATTATGACTAAAATGCCACAACTGTTGCCGTCCTCCTGCTTTGTGTGCCTGTGAGTTTTGACTGTCCACTGGAGCGACACGTCACCACCGCCAGTTCTTTTCAAAAAAATCCTAATGGTTGTTAAAACACCAATAACAGGATCAGGTAAATTAAATTAATAAATAATTTTAATATACATTCTTACTTCACCTCCAATTTCGTAAAATCTTGCGCTCATAAATGCCCTCATTTGCGCGCGGATCAATGAGAACAAGCTGCTTCTCTAAATGGTTGACAATCTGAAATGTACGTATATAATTAATTAATATTATTACATCAAAGAACATCTGAAGTATTAGCAATCAATTGAAATGTTGCATTAATGAGAGAGGCTACATACAAGTAAAATCCAGTGGGCTCCTACGTTCAGGGGGCAAATCCACCTGTCCTCTTGTGGCATTCTTTTCTGAGGTATGTATTTGATAACAGATTATTTACTTAATTAATGACATGCATAATTCTTGTACTGTATTACTTGATCAAAATGACCTTTCTGAATGCCCGGAATCTGCCATTTACAAACAGCATTGATGCTACCACAGCATTTAAATGATGAACAGGGATCTATTAAAAAAGTTTTATATTACTAAAATGTACATTAAAGATCGTACAGTAACACATGAAGAAAACACACACTAAAACAGTGGCAACACCTTGAAACATTTACTTGCCTGCTGTTTCTCAGCAAGAATATGCACATATGCATCTATAACCTGCAATACACATAAGACTTGTAGCATGACAATGATGGAATAATCTTAAAGTTTTCAGACTTGAATGAATAGCGTCTTACATCGTCAGCCAACCAATTTGACCCTTCAAGGGTGCGAAATGAGGTGTCATATAAACTATATGGGCCAACGACAGCTTCCACATTTCCTTTGTCATCTGAAGCCCACAGCTTTTCAACTGAAATAAAGAAAAATCAATCAGCAATAGATCTGGGTGATATACCATGATGTGCCATTACAACAGAAGGTAATGTGCATTAAACAGGAGCCCATTTCAGGAAGGAGGTTCACACAACTATGACCAAGTTTTCTTCAAGTGCATACAGTATCTGATAGTGTGTGCACTGGAACTAAAAGAAGTTCTCAATAGGGCCTTGTTATGGATAAAAAAGGAGGAATAACATTTTCTAATTTATTAAGTATAGTAGATTATTGTAGTGTTTTATTGGTGTCCTATTGTAAGATGTAAAACTATTAGTAATATTTATTTTGGGTGAGCAAAACACAAACCTGCTTCTTAATTTGGGCCAGCAGTAAAATCAAATACCAGGATGCTGTCATCTTGGTATTTAATTAAGAAATTTGGTATTTGTACTGAACTTGTACAGTTGGAAAAAGCATAGACAGGAACAATATAATAAGCAAGCAAATTTAAGTCCCAACAGGCCAAACCCTATACATGATCTCGGGTAGGCGAACAAATGACCAACAGGTCAGAATTCTATTACTAGTACAACCTCGATCTTCTATGCTGTCCTCATTCTGGCTGGTATCTTTTGACTGCTGAAGAATCATTATTACACAAACAATTTCAATTATGTTTCTGTGAAGTGTAAACTGACTATTTGGATACTGGATTTACTGCATCTGAATACAGACTAAAATCATCAAACTGTATGAATAATGATAAATTATAGGGTAGAGAATAAAAAAGACGTTAATGATGACATCTAAATTTGAAATAGAAAAGAGCATTTTCAGTAGAAAAATACATTTTACCATTACTTCTTCAGGAGGGGCATAGGCGATGACTGTGGGCCTTTTTTGTGAATCAACTGGGATTTCCAAGTGTGGACTAAAGGGAAAAATGGAAAAGATTTGACTGATATATTGACTCAATAAAATTAAGATGAATGTTTTTCAAAAACTGAAGTTGTAATGGTCTTTGTACAGAAAGATGAACTATTAATCAGATAGTTGGTTCTCATTTCCATTTTTTTGTCCTACACTTACAGCAAAAGAAATCTGTACACATTTTAATTGTGGTTGAAGGTTTTCGTCATTTTAGATCTTGTTTGACCCGTTTAGACTTGCTATAGAATAAAAATTATTCTGACCTACCGTTTACTGGGAATTGGGCTGCCATCCTGTTCCATACTCCTTTTATGTGGTTTAATGTGGTTAACACTGTATTTTGTTTTTAGTGGTACACCCTCTGCATTTGACAAAGTGACTTGCCTCCCTTGAATTTCATGTAGTGTGTATGGGCCGGTGAAGTCAGGCTCAATTCGTCCTATAGTGATGTAATACATATTACTTTTGTTTTTAAAGTAGAGACAAGATCATGCATGAATCATCTCAGTAATATATAAATAATAGCTTACCCCTTTCTTCCTCGTTTTCTCATGTTGAAAAGAAGAACCTCTTGTCCAACAGTGTACACAATATCTTTATACTTTTTCAGGACCCTTTTTTCATATGCCAGTCTCTGTTTTTCTTGTGCCTTTGAGATGTTTTGATGGGCACATTTTTTTGCTTCATCCATTGTGTGCGCTTTCTCTGCGAGAA
This sequence comes from Hypseleotris klunzingeri, assembly GCA_036025195.1. Lineage (NCBI taxonomy): Eukaryota > Metazoa > Chordata > Actinopteri > Gobiiformes > Eleotridae > Hypseleotris > Hypseleotris klunzingeri. The sequence continues at coordinate 3,325 of JAVQJW010083108.1, forward strand.
ACTTTTTGTAAGTGTCCTCCTCAGGAAGACTTATTGAAAGCTGAAAAAGGTGACAGATTTCAATATAAACTGCTGGTACAAGCAGAGATTTTCATTATTATTTATTTATTTGTTTTAATAGCATGGAGTGTATAGCGGGTGAGTGGAGCAGGTACAGGAGAGTGGAGCTGGTGAGTGGAGCAGGTGAGTGGAGCAGGTGAGTGGAGCAGGAGAGTGGAGCAGGTGAGTGGAGCAGGTGAGTGCCACAGGAGAGTGGAGCAGGTGAGTGGAGCAGGTGAGTGCCACAGGAGAGTGGAGCAGGTGAGTGCCACAGGAGAGTGGAGCAGGTGAGTGGAGCAGGTGAGTGCCACAGGAGAGTGGAGCAGGTGAGTGGAGCAGGTGAGTGGAGCAGGTGAGTGGAGCAGGTGAGTGCCGCAGGAGAGTGGAGCGGGTGAGTGGAGCAGCTGGATAGCATGGAGTGTATACTTATATATACAAGCCATTCTCCCAAATTTACCGGCACAAACACTGGAACCTCTGAGGGGAATACTGCCTCTCTTCCGTACATCAGCATGAAGGGTGTGTATTTTGTGGAGGTTTGTATTTTTGATCTTAGAGAAAACAGTATGGCGTCCAAATACACATCCCAGTTTGTTTGCTGATCATTGATTGATTGATTATTGATTGATTGATTACTTTTTATTTCAAGCCATATAAAATAAAATACACTTTGCATTATTCCCACACTGGGACTTATGGACAATACAAAACATAGTATTAAACCAACAAAAATAAACTCCACAACAAGGAAAATAAATAAAATAAATAAATCATCTGGGCTTGTAAAGGAGTGGGATGAAGACGAACTTTTTTGCCTCCCACCCCCTATAAATATTGGTGTACATAATGGTGCCATGACAGTATTTTTGTTTGTTTCTTTCAGAAGAATTCATTGAGGCTGAGGCTTATTGAGGAGCAGATGACTGTCTCTGTCATTCATGTATACAGGCATGTAATTAATACAAACACATCGCATCAGTGTGCACAATAGGCTTTAGTATAAATCAGTGGTTCTCAAACTGGTACAGGTTTCATTAGTGGTACACTGGCTCTCTCTAGTGGTATTTGGACCTGGTTTTATCCTGTTAGAGCTAGTTTAGACCTGGTTTAGAACTGGTTCAGAGCTACAGTAGATTTATGTTTATCCCTAGTTTGGATTTTATTTAGACCAGTTTAGTCCTATATTGCATCTGATTAAGATATAATTTAGTCATTGCTTAATGTAGTCTTTGCTTAGTTAGTCCCAGGTTAGTCCCAGGTGGTACTTGATGTGAACAGTTTGATAACTATTGGTATAAATGAAACATGTCATTGTGTTTCTTCAGGTGTGCGGACAGTATAGGGGTTTGTGATGGTCCACTTCTTCCTCACACTGGCTACCTCAAGATCTTCAGGATGCTACAGGTGTGTGTAATACTTTAAATTTCTCAATGTTGCACCTGACTAGATTTATGTTGCATATATTCATTATGTGAGTGGTTCTCAAAGTGGGCTTTGGGGCCTCCTGGGGTTCTGTGAAGGTACTGCAGGAAAAGTTAAAATTCTATTACAAACAATGAGTATGGTTATATGAAAACAAAACCAAGACTAAACTAGATAGGTTTAAACAGGACTGAATGAAGTCTAAACCAGGGACTAAAACCTACACTGAAATAGTATTAAACCAGGTCTAAAACACTATTACTGTACAGAGAACAGAATACAATAAAATCTTGTTTTTTGGGGTACTTGTCAGGTTTTATAGTAATAAAGGGTCATCAACACTATTGACTTTGGGAATGACTTTATTATGTCAACCATTACATTTACAAATGTTTACAATTAAATTTTTTCACTTGCAGCTGTCACCAGTAACATTGTCCAATCAGACAGAAGCCTCTGGACTCATGCGTGTTTCAGGTGTGGCCTTTCCAGGGATGAAGGACCTGGAGGAGTGGGAGAGGGAGCAAGAGGATGCTCGAAAAAGGGATCACAGGCGAATTGGAACAGTACAGTCACATTTCTGTTATAGTGCAAATCAGTCATATTATTAGCAAAACATTTGAGTAATAATGTTATCTTTGCAGGACCAGGAGCTGTTTTTCTTCAATGATTTTAGTCCAGGAAGTTGCTTTTTTCTTCCTAAAGGAGCCTATATCTACAATACCTTAACAGAGTTTATCAAGGTAAATAATATAGCTTTTTCTGTAAAACCTTTGATGATTGTACTTACATTTTTACATGTTCAACAGAGTAATATCTAGCCATTACGATACACTGTTAAATAAAGGAAACATGGGTGTTATATACAACTTTTATTAGCAGTAGAAAATGTGTTACTTGTATATTTAAAGATTTTTATATCCATCCTTCCTGCTTCTTCAGAGTGAATACCGAAAAAGGGGATTCACCGAAGTAGTTACCCCGACTTTGTACAGCACTGCATTATGGGAGCGCTCTGGCCACTGGGAGCACTACAGCGAGAACATGTTTACGGTTGTGTCCGAGGGATCGCAGACCTACGCACTGAAACCCATGAACTGCCCGGCACATTGGTAAAAACGAGTGAAGAGTCCTTTTGCAAAAGCAGATACTGTATGTTGCTTTAAAAATGTTTAAAGATTTTTTTTCTTTTTGTTATTGTGAAGTTTAGGTTCTAGCAGTTGATTGGCTTTGGTTAAGGGGGTGTGAATTAGCATTAGTATTATAGAGTGCAACAGTGCCTTGTCTGCCCCTATCTGATTCTGAAAGTAAAAATCCCATTCATTTTTGCCATAGAATTTTCAGAAATGCTGATTATAAGAATTTAAAAGGATCAAAATCAGCTATGTGGTAAATCACGTTTGTAGCATTATTTAATATGAAAACTCAGCGAAATACATCAAAGCATTTTTCTGTTTACAAGTTTCAGCTTTATTTTTAGATTAAAAATATTTGCACTGTAAAAAAGTATACGGGAAATGAGTAGGATTTTTACACTTTTAACACTGTTGCGCCCTATTGCACTAAGATAGATGCGACTTTTGAAAAACGCACTGTAAAGAGACTAAAATTAGAAACCTAGGCTCAAATTTTAAAATGGCACTTACCTGTTTTTTGCGAACCATTCTACATTTTGTCGTTTACATGAGGAATGCAGACCCTGATGTGACTGTGTTTGTCTGTGTGTGTCTGTGTGTAGTCTGATGTTTGAGCAGCGTGTTCGCTCATGGCGGGAGCTGCCTCTGAGATGGGCCGACTTTGGAGCGCTGCACCGAAATGAACACTCCGGAGCTCTGACCGGCCTTACACGAGTTAGAAGATTCTGTCAGGATGATGCTCATATCTTCTGCGCTCCAGATCAGGTATAAAAACACATTTTCTTTCAAGTTTCTGAAAGTTTTGAAGTTAGAAAGTCAAGTTTGAAAAATTGTACTAGTGAGAACAATTCTTTTTTTATTTTTTTTTCCAAGATCAATTTTTTTTATTTTAGGAAACTGATGGGCTACACCTTTTAACTCTGTTTTGTGCATCCGTGTATTTGAGGTTGAATCTGTGGATAAGACACATGTTGAGCCTTATTACCCTGATTAAATGTGTTGTACAAATAGCGGCTGAGGCATTCCAGGAGGCCTCAGTGTGGATGAATTGGGGCCTTTGTCCTTTGTAAACATACCTCCATATGTTCATGTGTGGAGCTGTACAGTATGTGTAAAGCTGATCCCCTACACAGTGCCCAGGGACGTTCTCATGACACTCATCGGGCTCCACCAGCCTCTCTGCTGACAGGCTGTTTATGCACCGGGCTTACATTTGGTCACAGAATAACTGTCTATATGGGAGCCCCTTCAACCATATTTTAATATTGTAACATGTAATCCTTTACATAAATACACAGGGTGTTTGATGTAGTTTAACATTTCTTTGTGTAAGAGATTAATTCTTCTTTCTTTGGTTTAGTAAAAAACAGTTTTCGTTTGGTTTGTTATTTTTCTGCAGCTCGAAGTGGAGATCGTGGCCTGTTTGGACTTTGTGCGCTCTGTTTATCGAGTGTTTGGCTTCACCTTCAAGTGTCTGCTTTCTACACGGCCCACACCGTGTCTAGGAGAGCCTGAACAGTGGGACAGTGCTGAACAGGTACATACACAAGTTTAAGTGTTTCTTGTATACTGTATATATTTATATTAACTTAGTCTTAATTTATGTTTGAGCAGCAGCTTGAAAGGAGTCTGCAGCAGTTTGGTGAGCGCTGGGAGGTGAACCCAGGAGACGGAGCCTTCTATGGACCGAAGGTCAGTGGCAACAAGTGCATGAAGCCAAGAAAAAAGGATTTCTAACCAAAGCAAATACTGTGAAATGTATTACAAAACAATGAACAAAGAAAACCTGGACATGTCACCACTTGGTGGTCTTAAGGAAAGCTGTCACATTATGTGGTCATGTAAACACAGAATCACATACTGTGTTTACAAAATCAAAATGAATTTCCATCAAAAGGATTTCAGGAAATAAGCACAAGGAAGAGGCCAGCATCAGGCAGACTTAACTTGATCAAGGTCATGAGGAAGCACAGAGATTGGAGGTACGTTATTTCAGGGTGTGGTTAGAAGCACACATACACAGTTCACACAAACAAACATTCCTGATAGCCACATAGCTAGGGTGTGAGCATAATTAGATGTATCAGCTAGTCTTGACACAAATAGATACTGCCACAAAAATGCAGTCAGCCTCCAGCAGTATGTCTCTACTATGTATTGATATATTTAGATCTTCAATTGAAAATATCAAATTAAAAGCAAAATAGTCTAATAAAAACATTTTTTTTCACAGATTGACATCCAGATCAAAGATGCCATTGGGAGGCAACACCAATGTGCAACGATCCAGCTGGACTTCCAGCTTCCAATCCGGTTTGATCTGCAGTATGTTGGGTGAGTGTTGTGGAAGATTAACAAAGGAATAACTTACTGTATTATTAATATTTTTATTTTTACTTTTTTAGGAAAGATGGAGAGTTGCACCGGCCAGTGATGATCCACCGAGCTGTGCTGGGATCATTGGAGAGAATGATTGCTATCCTAGCTGAAAACTTTGGAGGAAAATGGTGAGAAGAAAAGTTGCTGCTAAGATGCATTTAGAGTCTAGTACCTTTTGTAGTTGTACATCATGAAACTATCTTACTGTCTGGGTCTGTGAATGCGACAATTGTCCATAAAACTAGACCTTTTTTTTTTTTTTCTTACAGGCCGTTGTGGCTGTCTCCATCACAGATCATGGTGATTCCTGTAGGGGGCAGCAGTGAGTCATATGCCAAGCAGGTCAGTCGAGCAAAAGTGCACCACCAGATGTATGGTTATGGATCATCTGACTTTAAAGGCACAAAAACACATGTCACATCTATTATCTTTTGACTTACGACTGTTACTCCTTATTAAGGTGATGCGTCAGTTCTGTGAGGGTGGTTTTCTGGCTGATGTAAATGATGACCATGGGGCCACCTTAAATAAGAAGATTCGCTCTGCTCAGCTGGCCCAGTACAACTACATATTTGGTAAAGAGGACCACCACAGCTGCGTTTAAATTATTGTGTTTTAAAATAATTGAATTACATCTTAAGCGTTTTCTATGTGTTTTTATGTGCAGTGGTGGGTGAGAAGGAGAGTGAGAGTGGGACAGTAAATGTGAGGAGTCGAGGAGGGAAGCAGCTGGGCAGGAGGACTCTGGAGGAGGTAATGGCTGCCCTTACTCAGATACGGGACACCAGGAGCAACTTAAATGAGTTTTAAAATATCATGGAAATCAGGCATGGCCAAAGTTTATGTTACATGTATTGTTATCAATTATTAATTTTGTAATAAATTTGTTTAAAAAGTTGCCTGTTTGTAATATAGTTTTGTAATACAGGTTTTTTAATTAGTAGTACAAAATAAGAAATTCATTTTTTTTTTAAAGTGCTAATCAAATGTTAGGTAAATATTTTTCAGAATCAACAAATTTTGCGGATTTGAATCAAAATGCAAAGTGAGCATTCAGATAAAAAACCTTTTACCAGGGTTTGTACGGGTGCTTGGAATCATTGAAAGTGCTTGAATTTTAACAGTGCTTTTTTAAGGTTTGAATTTTTAAACTATATCACAATAAATGATTAATACAGTTTTCACACCTAAAAATCCGCACTTGGATCACACAGATTATTCCATTATTTTTACAAGGTTCTTTTGCTTGGAATTTTCCTACAATTTATTTCACTTTTTGTCTTCTAGGTTAACCCTAACCCTTCTAGTTAAACTATTTACTGACATTCTTCAGTCACCAATGGTCCAATTGTATGGTGCTTGAAAACAGCTGAAAATATAACTTCAAAGTGCCAATGAAAAACAGGTGAAGATGGTTACTAAGTTGAATGTCAATGGGGTTATGTATCAATGGTAAAAGATACTATTAAAATGCTAGTTTCAGACAGGCAGCAATCCAGACCTACATAAAACAATTTGTTGCATACTTCTTATTATCTGGTACATTACATTACACCAGTGAAATTTAAACATGGTTTCTTAACAGCATTTCTTAAAGGTGTTAACCTGTAAATTTCAGAATATAAAAATTATTTGGAAAATAAAAAAGTGTTATCTGACCCTGTTCTATAATGTATAGTAAGTCATCTTTCATAATTATGAATTTACTCCCCAACATCAAATCAAATTTTATGGGTTACCACTTTCACCAGTAATAGTGGAGTTTTACTGTAGTCCATCCCCTGGCCTCTACAGACGACCTATTTTAAGTCATACAATCAGGTAGTAAATTCTATGCATGTTCAATTTTTTAACATTTTCTTATTTTAGTAAACTTACTGACTACATCTTTGACACTGTATAATACTAACAGTCAAAGCACCTAAATAGTCTGAGCACTCTTATATAAGGGTCTGATGTTAAGTCCCATCTCCTAAAGCAGACAGACCTTTAAAAGAGTGGAAGAAAGGGAGGATAGAGAGGGAGATTTGACTAAAATAGGGCAGGGTGCCTCAGTGTCAATCCTGTGTGTTTTCTTTTGTGTTTAGTAGAAACAGCCTAGTCAAAGAAAAGGTCACAGGAATGTAAAGATTTCATTTTTAATTGAGGGAGTGCAGCAGGACATAAGTCAAAACAGTGACACAAGGTG